>CM050216.1:35428742-35443742 GCA_027475355.1 Coilia nasus | reverse complement strand
GGGGATTGGTGGGAAGGGTTGGTGGTGGGGTTTGGGTCTGATGGGAGATTGGTGGGAAGGGTTGGTGGTGGGGATTGGGTCTGATGGGGGATTGGTGGGAAGGGTTGGTGGTGGGGATTGGGTATGATGGGGGATTGGTGGTGGGTTTTGGGTCTGATGGGGGATTGGTGGGAAGGGTTGTGGTGGGGATTGGGTCTGATGGGGGATTGGTGGTGGGGTTTGGGTCTGATGGGGGATTGGTGGGAAGGGTTGGTGGTGGGGATTGTGCCTCATCAGGAGGACTCTTTGCCCAGTGCAGCTAATTACTGCTTCAGTGGACGCACCGCTGGAATTCCTCAGCAGACTTTTTTTTTTCTCTTTTTTTTTTCGTCTTGACCATTCAGTAGCTGCGACTGGGCCAAGGCCAGGCACTTGAAAAAGCTTTCTGTTCCCTTCCTGTGAAAATATTTTCCCTGTTGTCAGCTGCTTATGAAGTGTTCTGGACTTTAGCGGCAGTCCTACAGACAGATACGTCATTAGATTTTGTCATGCTCTCAGCCACACATGCTACAAGGTGAAGCAACACTAAGTACTTTTTTCCAACCTTAAAATAATGTTTCCAAAATGGTTTCAGTGATTCATCAACTCATAACAGGGTGAAGGGCAACCTCTGAATTTGCTTTGCGGCCCTCCATGGGCTATAACCGCGTGAATAGATTAGACCATGTTTAACATCCATGTTTATCTATGCTGCTCCATATGGCTGTAGACACATTTTTCATGTCAACAAAGCAAGCTATCTCTTAGCTTGCTGTATCTTTCAAATAAAAGTTTGTAACAACACTGGCTAACTGAAGTAGCTAACATTTGTTTGTCCTGGAAACAGAAGTGTGCTATTACCAACAACATCCAACAACATCCTTGGCTATGTTTAACACAGTGTGAACAGTGGCCTCAGTATCACAAGTTGACTTATACTTCAGCTACGGCAGTAACATATGGCACATGACCCTGGTGGATGTGCTCTCCTAGGGCCTGATCTACTCTGCCCTACGAAGGGACGAAGACCTTAACTCACCAGAGTGTTGGTGGGGGTAATAGGGCATGGTGGGGTGGGGAAGGGGTTGTGGGTAGTGGGGTGGGGTGGGGTGGGGGAGGGGTGTGGGTAGTGGGGTGGGGTGGGGGTGGGGGAGGGGCGTGGGTAGTGGGGTGGGGTGGGGGAGGGGGTGGGTGGGTAATAGGACATGGTGAGGTGGGGGAGGGGTGTGGGTAATAGGACATTGGTGAGGTGGGGGTAGTGGGGTGGGGGTGGGGTGGGGGAGGGGAGTGGGTAGTGGGGGTTCTTCCTCCTGTCCCAGATCATGGAGGGGTGTGGGGTCGTGGTGTGTGTGTATGTGTGGGGGGCTCTCCCTCCTGTCCTAGGTCATGGTGTGTGTGCGTGTGTGTGGGAGAGAGAGGGTGAGGGCTCTCCCCTCCTGTCCCAGATCATGGAGGGGTGTGGGGTCATGGTGTGTGTGTATGGAGGGGGGGTGAGGGCTCTCCCCTCCTGTCCCAGATCATGGTGTGTGTGTGTGGGAGAGAGGGGGTGAGGGTTCTCCCCTCCTGTCCCAGATCATAGAGTGTGTGTGTGTGTGTGGAGGGGGGGGGGGGGGGTTAGGGCTCCCCCTCCGTTTCTAGATCCACGCTGAGCTCACTGAGCGGAGGCAGAGGTAGGGCGGTGAAGGGTTAAAAGTCGTAACTGCCCAGGCAGAAGAGGGTAGCGGAGGTGAAGGGTTAAAGCCGTAAGTCTGGTATGGCGCTGGCCTTCACTGGCCTCGAGTCACCCCTGAGGCCTCTTCTCATTGGCCGCCCCAGACATGACCTCACGCAGCCTGTAAATTCTGCTGCTGTTTCAGGACACTGGGTCAGACTGCAAACATTGCCAAACTAGGACACCTGCAGCCCCACCAGCACTCACAGCAGCACTAACACCGCTGTAGCATTTATTTATCTAATTATGGAACCTGTATTTGTTATACAGGGACAATGTATACTAATGAACATTTTAAGAAATAAAATGTAAATGTATATGTACCCAGTTATTTCCCATCACTCACAAGCACTAACATTTATTTATAAACACTGTAACATTTATTTATCTATTTATCTATGTATTTATTTATTTATTTATTTATTTATTTATTTATTTATTTATTTATTTATCTATTTATTTATTTATTTATTTATTTATCTATTTATTATTTTTTTTAATCTTTATTTGTTACAGAGGGACAATGACATTAATAAACATTCTAAAAATAAAATGTAAATGCACCCAATCAGCCATGTTAACTATGTTAGCTATGTTAGCCACGTTAGCCATGTTAGCTACATTAGCTATGTTAGCCATGGTGACCTGGGGGGTGAAGCTTGAGCTGGAGCAATAACCAGAGCAGTAATTAAGCAGTAACCAGAGCAGTAGTGGAGCAGTAACCAGAGCAGTAATGGAGCAAAAAGCAGAGCAGTAAGCACCGCACACCACACCACACCAGAGTGTTTATGGTAACGCTCTATTTTACAGTTCCTTTTTTAGTGTATCTACTGTACGTGTAACAACATGTATTATTATGTACTTACACTGTACATCCGTAACACTAACCCTAACCCTGAGGTACAGTGTAACTACATAGTGTTACATATTGTTACACACTTTGGTACACTGTACCTAATTAGATAAGCAAGTGCTCCTTAGGTGTAGGTATACCTGAGCTTAGCTGTGCGTGCAAGTCAAGGGCTAATACATCCCAGTGCTCATACAGGACAGCCAGCCTAAGCTGTAGCGCTCAGGTGACCATGGCTTACATGCTGTATAGGTAATGCCCTCAGCCACCTCCCCGCAACCCAATCTGAACTATATGCCACTGATGTGGTGGTGGTGGTGGGGGGGGTTCTCTGAAAGGCCTTTCCACCAGACAAGGGTCTGGACTGCGTTCAGTTGATATGGGGTGTATGTGGTTGGATGGGGTCTCTGAAATTACCTTGCACGAGGTGTTGGGAGGCTATGTAGGGGGGCGTAGCCTTAGCAATAGGTGTGTCATGGGAGGGGGGGGGTTCTGTAATGCCTTTCCCACCTGGTGTGGGTCTAGACTGGGTTCAACTGGTGGCTGGGGTGGTCTCTGTAATAACTTTGCACCAGGCGTCGGGGGCTTGTCTTGGGAGGCTGGGGGGGGCTTAGCCTTAGCACCAGGCATGTCTGGGGAAAGTCTCTGTAGCGCCTAGCAGCAAGCGTGGGACTGGACAGGGTTCAACTGATCTGGGGTGTATGTGTGTGGGTGGAGGGGGTCTTGGGTCTTGCTTTTCCACCAGGCATGTCGAGAGAGCTTAGCCTTAGCAGCAGGCGTGGGTCTTAAGAGGCTTCAGTGTGCAGACTCATGGTGGAGATGAGAGTCATGGCGGAGATGGCTATTTATGGGCGCTAATGATCTGCCACTGACACTGCGGGCTGTGAGCGCTAATTAATATGCACTTTAATAGCTGCCGTTGTCTTCAGTGCAGTTGCCATCTGAGCCACTGCATAATTCACTGCCACAGCAATGCTGTTGCAGCGTGCTGCAAGATTTCTGTGGGGGGGGGCTGAACAGTCATGATTGGTTTCGAGATATGCTAATAGGCACCCTGGCTTATCTGACACACCGTGAGAAACGCATGCATGCAAATGTGCCCTTTGCTGAAATGTACCATTGGTATGATGACAATGCAGAACTTCATGTTAAGTAATGCAAAGGGGAACTCTCTTATTCTCTACCTCTCTCTCTCTCTTGTTCTCTCTCTTGTTCTCTCTCTCTCTCTCTCCCTCTCTCTCTCTCTCTCTCATGCTCTCTCTCTCTCTCCTCCCTCTCTCTCTCTCTCTCTTGCTCTCTCTCTCTCTCTCTCTCTCCCTCTCTCTCTCTCTTGTTCTCTCTCTTGTTCTCTCTCTCTCTTCTTGTTCTCTCTCTCTCTCTCTCTCTCTCTCTCTCTCTCTCTCTCTCTCTGTCCCTGCTGGCGTGCCCTTCAGAGTGAGGTCAGAGGTCAGAGGCCTTGTGCTGGTTCATTGCCTGTCACCCTAGTGCTTCCTCTTGTGTGGGTGTTACCATGGCGATAGCACTGTGTGTGTGTGTGTGTGTGTGTGTGCTTGTGGTGGGAAGACAAAACTGCCTGATCAGCGCAGGCATCACATGCACGCTTCTGCTAGGTACCTTATTTTGTAGTAATGGGATGTTCTTTTTACTACTAGTAATGAAGTGTACATAGTAATAAGTGGTGATGGGTGTTTCTTACAGTAAGGCAGAGATCAGTGATTCCTAAGGCAGAGATGGGTGTTTCTTACAGTAAGGCAGAGATGGGTGTTTCATACAGTAAGGCAGAGATGGGTGTTTCTTACAGTAAGGCAGAGATGGGTGTTTCTTACAGTAAGGCAGAGATGGGTGTTTCTTACAGTAAGGCAGAGATGGGTGTTTCACACAGTAAGGCAGAGATGGGTGTTTCTTACAGTAAGGCAGAGATGGGTGTTTCTTACAGTAAGGCAGAGATGGGTGTTTCTTACAGTAAGGCAGAGATCAGTGATTCTTACAGTAAGGCAGAGATCAGTGATTCTTACAGTAAGGCAGAGATGGGTGTTTCGTACAGTAAGGCAGAGATGGGTGTTTCGTACAGTAAGGCAGAGATGGGTGTTTCACACAGTAAGGCAGAGATGGGTGTTTCTTACAGTAAGGCAGAGATCAGTGATTCCTAAGGCAGAAATGGGTGTTTCTTACAGTAAGGCAGAGATGGGTGTTTCTTACCGTAAGGCAGAGATCAGTGATTCTTACAGTAAGGCAGAGATGGGTGTTTCGTACAGTAAGGCAGAGATGGGTGTTTCGTACAGTAAGGCAGAGATGGGTGTTTCTTACAGTAAGGCAGAGATGGTTGTTTCTTACAGTAAGGCAGAGATCAGTGTTTCTTGCAGTAAGGCAGAGATCAGTGATTCTTACAGTAAGGCAGAGATGGGTGTTTCTTACAGTAAGGCAGAGATGGGTGTTTCTTACAGTAAGGCAGAGATGGGTGATTCTTACAGTAAGGCAGAGATCAGTGATTCTTACAGTAAGGCAGAGATGGGTGTCTCTTACAGTAAGGCAGAGATCAGTGATTCGTAAGGTAGAGATGGGTGTTTCTTACAGTAAGGCAGAGATGGGTGTTTCTTACAGTAAGGTAGAGATCAGTGATTCTTACAGTAAGGCAGAGATCAGTGATTCTTAAGGCAGAGATGGGTGTTTCTTACAGTAAGGCAGAGATGGGTGTTTCTTACAGTAAGGCAGAGATCAGTGATTCTTACAGTAAGGCAGAGATCAGTGATTCTTACAGTAAGGCAGAGATCAGTGATTCTTACAGTAAGGCAGAGATCAGTGATTCTTAAGGCAGAGATGGGTGATTCTAAAGGCAGGGATTCATTATTTTTACAGAAAGGCAGAGATGGGTGATTCTTACAGTAAGTCAGTGATGGGTGATTCTCACAGTAAGGCAGAGATAGGTGATGCTTACAGTAAGGCAGGGATGGTTGATTACAGTAAGGCAGAGATCAGTGATTCTTACAGTAAGGCAGAGATGGGGATTCCTAAGGCAGAGATGGGTGATTCTTAATAGCCTGGTAAACCTGCCCCTCATACTTCATTTCATTTTGTACAGAGGGTCTTGACCAGACACCGTCAGAAACGATTTCTTCCTGGAGGTGTGGACTGCTGAAGCTTAAAACAAGTACCTTTGCTTTTACCCAATCGCTAACGCCTGGTCGTCACGTATGCAATTATCCTACCTACGCACTACAATTCAAATGTAACACACAAGGTCAATGTCATGGCTAACGAACACACCCTCTGTTCACTGATTGGATCAGTCTTGCTGGGGCCGACTAAATGACCCTCAAGAGGTCCAGAGGTCCAGACCCTCTGTACAAAATGAAATGAAGTACGAGGGGTGGGTTTACCAGGCTAGATTCTTAAGGCAGAGATCAGTGATTCTTACAGTAAGGCAGAAATGGGTGTTTCTTACAGTAAGGCAGAGATGGTTGATTCTTACAGTAAGGCAGAGATGGGTGTTTCTTACAGTAAGGCAGAGATGGGTGTTTCTTACAGTAAGGCAGAGATGGGTGATTCTTACAGTAAGGCAGAGATCAGTGATTCTTACAGTATGGCAGAGATCAGTGATTCTTACAGTAAGGCAGAGATCAGTGATTCTTACAGTAAGGCAGAGATCAGTGATTCTTAAGGCAGAGATGGGTGATTCTAAAGGCAGAGATTCATTATTTTTACAGAAAGGCAGAGATGGGTGATTCTTACAGTAAGTCAGTGATGGGTGATTTTTACAGTAAGGCAGAGATAGGTGATGCTTACAGTAAGGCAGAGATGGGTGATTATTACAGTAAGGCAGGGATGGTTGATTACAGTAAGGCAGAGATCAGTGATTCTTACAGTAAGGCAGAGATCAGTGATTCTTACAGTAAGGCAGAGATCAGTGATTCTTAAGGCAGAGATGGGTGATTCTAAAGGCAGGGATTCATTATTTTTACAGAAAGGCAGAGATGGGTGATTCTTACAGTAAGTCAGTGATGGGTGATTCTCACAGTAAGGCAGAGATAGGTGATGCTTACAGTAAGGCAGGGATGGTTGATTACAGTAAGGCAGAGATCAGTGATTCTTACAGTAAGGCAGAGATGGGGATTCCTAAGGCAGAGATGGGTGATTCTTAATAGCCTGGTAAACCTGCCCCTCATACTTCATTTCATTTTGTACAGAGGGTCTTGACCAGACACCGTCAGAAATGATTTCTTCCTGGAGGTGTGGACTGCTGAAGCTTAAAACAAGTACCTTTGTCTTTACCCAATCGCTAACGCCTGGTCGTCACGTATGCAATTATCCTACCTACGCACTACAATTCAAATGTAGCACACAAGGTCAATGTCATGGCTAACGAACACACCCTCTGTTCACTGATTGGATCAGTCTTGCTGGGGCCGACTAAATGACCCTCAAGAGGTCCAGAGGTCCAGACCCTCTGTACAAAATGAAATGAAGTACGAGGGGTGGGTTTACCAGGCTAGATTCTTAAGGCAGAGATCAGTGATTCTTACAGTAAGGAAGAAATGGGTGTTTCTTACAGTAAGGGGGAGATGGGTGATTCTAAAGGCAGAGATTCATAATTCTTACAGTAAGGCAGAAATGGTTGGTGCCAGTAGAGATGGGTTGATGCCCGTGGTGTCAGTAAGACGTCTGGGATGTGTGGAGTCAAACACAAGTCTCTGTGACTTCAGCAGGGTTTTCAGTACATAGACAGGCTGAAGAGTACCATTACATGTGTGTTTTATTTGTGTGTACATGCATGTATGCGTGTGTGTGTGCGTGTCCGTGTGCATGCGTGCGTTTGCGGGTGTGTGTGCATGCGTGTGTCTGCGTGTGCCTGTATTACACGTTTTATTGTGTGTGTGTGTGTGTGTGTGCTGAAACATGTTTATGGGTACGCATTACGTGCGTGAGGGAGCTGTCCTACTTCATTGCTGCCAACAAAGGGCAGTGAGTTGGACACCTACACACCTACACATAGATACTTACACACGCCTACACGTACACTCATGCCAACATGTACGCATCAAAGTACACAGCCTGTCATATCTCACACACACACACACACACACACACATTTGACTGACTAATCTCACCCACTCGTTTAAGTGACTGCAAACAGCTGTGCTAATTTCTCCTTGTTAATGTTTTATGGGGAAATAAAAATGTCAGCTTCAGCATTTTGCAAACACACACACACACGTACACACACACATACACACGCACGCCGCACACATACAGGTATGCATGCATATTCGTACACACATATGAACACAAACAAATACACTTGCGCACACACATACACACACACACACACAGTAACACTGTCAGGATTTACTGCTGTTATCTGATCTTACAAATGGTGAATGTCTAAAACTCCAGTAGGCATGCTCTCCGAACAGGTTTTCCTCTTCAAACGCAGAATGATCCCCCAACTCTTTCACGGAGCGCCGACGTTACCACAGAGGAGGCTCCGGGGAGAACAGACGTTCTTCTGGAATAAAACGGTGCGATGTAGGCTACCGCCCTCAAGAGTCACATTTAGCCTATATTCAGCTTTTACTGCAGCTGCTATTCTTCCCAGGAAGTCTGTATTCCAGCTTTCCTCCTGAAACTCTAAATCTATTTCATAATTGAAATAAATCTTACTGTAATTCAGTGTGCCCTCCTGTCTGTGTGCAGAAGCTGCGGTGGCTGTGTTTGAGATGCAGACAGTACATTTCACAACAAGTAAAAAACAGAGGTATCGCACATTCAGAATGTAAACGTCCTGCCACAGTTTTTCTTCCAGGCAATTCACTGAGCCAGCTGATTCTAATTAGCGCAACTCTTCAGCCAAGTAGAAGAGCTAATTTGTGAAATTTTTAATACATTTTGTTTATTATACAGGAAAGTATTAAAAGTAACAGTTTAGTTACAGTTAATGCCGGACTGACTCAGTTTAAAAAAAAAACTGGTTTATAGCAGGTTCCTGTTCTGCAGAACATAAAGCATAAAGCACAGGACATCAAGCAAGCAATCAAGACAGGGGCACTTACAGAGGGCATTAACATAAATCAGACACTGATAACATAGACAGCAATAGACATTACATATGTTACATAAACACATAGAGACATGCAACAGTCAGTGACCATGGTACCACCCTTGCCCAGGTCCCTGTAGGGAGGGGCGAGAGCAGTCACCTTAACCAGCCTCGAACCCGGATCTCTGGGCCCCCAAACATCCTCTATGCCAGGGGTGTCCAAACTTTTTGCCTGGGGGGCCAGATTTGGCGAAGTGAACATGTGTGAGGGTCAACCATTGTAATGACACACAATAGGAATAACAATAATAATAATATTAATAGTACTAATAATATTAACAATATGCAAATTAAGTACTTAATGACATTTTTGTTGCAATGGCATAGTTTTTATGTCTTCACATTTCAAACACAAATGAAAATATGTGTTTACCAAAATTACTATGCATTTTATATTTGAAGACCAGTAATAAAATGCAGAAAAAGTCTGAGTGAAAAAAAAAACACTATTCATAATTCACTGTTATACATAACATACTATTATTCACTGTTACATGTAAACTGTAAACGTGAATTTATACCATGTGAACAAGAAAATAGCACTAACATTTATCTTATTCAGAAGTACAAACCACTGAGAGTTTTGATCACAATTACACAAACACATTTTAGAATTTATTTATCCTACCCCAGAAGACTAAACAAGTAACTCTCCTGCACTAATGTGATGGGTGGTACTGAGATTTCGATTGCTGCAAAAATGCTAAGTCTGGCTCAAACGCAGTGGTTTTGATGATGTCACGCAAGTGGGAGTCACTTAGTCTTGTCCTCATGCGGTTCTTGTTAAAGTTCAAAAGTGAGAATGTCTTCTCACAGGTATTCGAGCGAAATAAGCTCAGCATTTTCTTGGCAAATGTCCGAATCTCTTGGAACCTGTCTTTATCCAGCTGGTGTCGACTCCGACAGTCTGTGTCAGTGTCACACTGCAGTTCAACGAGCATTGCAACCGGTTCTTTCCACAACATATGTGAGCTTCACAAATACCATTTTCTCCCGGAGTGGAACATCACGGAGAACCGCATCCATTCTCATCCTGGCTCGCTTGCTGTTGCGATTGTGGGGGCAGAAGCAATTCCCCCATTTTTACAATGTTCGTTGGTCAAATAAATGTCCGTATTAAAGAACCTAACCCTGCTGTTAAGAGAGCTAATAATAGCCACATCACACAACATAATAGCAAGATGTATGATTTTTCTTTGCGACGTCATTCGGAAGAGACAGGGATGATGCCCGTGCAAGATCTTTAGGAGATGAATGCCCCTCCATGGTCCAGCTGGAGTTTGCTTCTGTCCGTCTCTCTGTTGCTCGGCAACCGTTACTCATGAACCACCAGCAGCAGCTTGCTAATGGAGGTGGCATGGTGGGTGAAGGCCAAGGCCCCTCCCCCCTTCATGACTGCTCTGGAGAAGGAGATGAGGGGCAGAGACAAAGATGGTAGATATGCCAAGATATGTCATGGCGAGCCACTTCCTGGGACCACAATCGGAAAGAGGGGTGGGGTGGGGGGCATGAAGGGGGATTAGGACCAACCACGAGGCGTAGAAACATCACTCATACGGCAATGGTCCCATAGACATGATCTACCACGAAGTATCTTAGTTTATCTACCATCTCTCTCAGAGATCAGTAGAGGGAAGACACATTACCCTCAACAGGACTGTAGACACCTGTTGTCCTGTACATGTTTAATGAGCAATTGACACACCACCCAAATAACACTTGACACTTGGAGACTAACATCTTACTTCCATGCTGAAACAACACTCTGCAATAAAACTGCTCTGCCATACACACATGCACCATCCGTTTGAATTACTCTTTTAAAGCAGCACAAAGCACTGCAGTATCGACCTCGTATCTTCAAAGATTTTTTTCAGAGCAGCTTCTGTGTGAAACACAGAATAAAAGTAACGCTTGAGAAATCCGCAACTTTTTGTAACAACAGAGAGAAGTAGAACTACAAAAATGGATCCAGCGTGTCACTGCGCTGTGAGCTACTGCAACATTAAAACAAAGACTAATCACAGGAAGTGCAGTGCAGCAGGAAATAGAGGTGTGGGGTAGTTTATGGGTGCTACTCTGGGTTTTATGGCTGGCACTCTGTGTTCTGGTCTCACCACGTCACCTCGTTGGTATCACAAGGAATGTTTGCCTGCGCCAAGCAACAGAGACATTATCCCCCCTGTGTCCCATGTGCCCCATTGAACTGATCCTGCTTCATTCCAGGGGAGGAAATTAACTTAACCTTTACCAGCCAGTAACCAATAAATGGTAAAATTCACCAGCCACTCATCATTCTGTGTCCGAAATTTACCATCCACTCATCATTCTGTGTCCGAAATTTACCATCCACTCATCATTCTGTGTCCGAAATTTACCATCCACTCATCATTCTGTGTCCGAAATTTACCATCCACTCATTATTCTGTGTCCGAAATTTACCATCTATTCATTATTTTCTGTCTCAAATCTACCAGGCAGTCATCATTCGGTGTCTGAAATATACCAGCCACTTTCATATCTTAGCATTTGGCTGGTTTGCCATTTCCATCCCTGCGTCTCCCTCTGTAAGCCATAGCAACCCCTTGATGAGAGCAGCTTGCTGAAGCTAGCTTTATTCTAGATGACAACAAACCTATGCTATGTTCTGCCCTATTTAACTCCATCACACAGCGCATCATCCAGACACGTGTTAGCGCTTTAACGCACTTGGGTTGTCCTGAAAAACATTAGCCCTACTACTCAGACGCTCCCTCTACCAGCCCAGCAGGTGAGCTACCCTGGGAACCATGGGGGACATTAGTGGAGCTCTCCACACACACACACACACACACCCACACACACACAGGGGACATTAGTGGAGCTCTCCACAGCACCCTGACGGGTTTCTCTGGCGCTACTGGACTATAACAAAGCTTGCCATGTGTATGTTTTTACATTACATTACATTACATTTAGCTGACGCTCTTATCCAGAGCGACTTACAGATATTTACAGTTTCAGTTACAGTCCCTGGAGCAGTGTGGGGTTAGACTAGGGCTGGGCGATATATCGATATTATCGTAATATCGTATCGTAATATTTATATCGATATGTATTTGACACTATATCGCCATATCGATATTTTTTCAATGATACAATACCACTTTATCAAAACCACTTATCCTAATGTGTTCACACTGTTCAGACAGCCGAAGCTTTCTCGGATCACTCAGTTTTCATTGTGATCGTAACATTGAACGTGTTTTGACAGTCATTTTGCCTGAATGCTTATTGCCTGTCAGAGGAAGGTTCAGTTAAAAAAATAAAAATGAATAGATTTTTCCCTCCTGTTACTTTTAAATAGGTCACACAATGTTTCAATAATTATCGATATCGACCGATATGAAACACTTATATCGTGATACAGATTTCAGCGACACCTTGCTCAAGGGCATCTCAACCATGGGTATGGCGGGATTCGAACCGGCAACCTTCCGATTGCAAGACCAACTCCCTAACCACTAGGCCACAGCTGCCCTGTATCCTGTGTTCCTTTGCCAGACTGTTGAAGCACCTTGAGCTACATCCTTTGTAGGAAATGTGCTATGCAAGTAAGGATTAATATTATTATTATTTATTATCAGTTGTTTAGATTGATGTCAGTGTTGTCACACGTCCAGTATGCAAGTCTTTTCCCAGCTACCAGGTGTGTTATGCTGTGCACTGTGATTAGAAGTTTCCCCCCAAAGGTTACAAGTTTCAGTCAGGGCTCTGGAGAGTGATGGGTTAATATGGTTGGCGTATAACATAGAGATAAAGGAACCATGTGTGCTCTGATAAAACTACATCCCTTGCAATTTCATAAGGTATTTCGGTTCAGGTTGCCATGACAACTAATGTTCTGATCCCACAGATGGGTGTAACTTAGGTTTCATTGCAAACACAAACATGTCTCTGGCCACGCTGCCATAAAGGCCCTGAAAGTATGCAAATGGTTGAATAAAAACCCAGCTATAGACAGATCCTTGACATGAGGATTTTTTGGGAAAATCCAAAACAGCATTACAAGAAAATGTCCCTTTTTGATGTTTTCCCCCGCTAGCAGCGAGCGTGACCTTGTGTGTGGGTGCCTGTGTGTCTGTGGGTGCAGGTGTGTGTGTGGGGGCAGGTGTGTGTGCGTGGGTGCAGGTGTGTGTGTGGGTACAGGTGTGTGTGTGTGTAGGTGTGTGTGTGTGTGTGTGTGAGGGTGTGTGTGTGTATGCAGGTGTGTGTGTGGGGGTGCGTGTGTGTGTGGGTGCAGGTGAGTGTGTGTAGGTGCAGGTGTGTGTGTTTGGGTGCAGGTGTGTGTGTGGGTACAGGTGTGTGTGTGTGTGCTCCTCAGCAGCTTGGCCACGGGATCCTGGCCGGTCCACATTAGTGTGTAGTTGGCCTGCAGAGACAGACTGAAGAAAAGAGCTTTGTTTTCTTTACGCTTATCAGCAAGCACTGAACCTCCAGATCGATACAGTTTCCCAGAACTCGAAATTTGATGATGGATGAATACTGCTGTGTCTCTCTCTCACTCTCTCTCTTCCTCTCTCTCTCTCTCCATCTCTCTCTATCTCTATTTCTCCCTCTCTCCTTCTCTTTCTGCCTCTCTTTCAGTAACTGACTTACTCATGTACACATACACACTCTCTCTTTCGCTCTCTCTTTCTCTCAATCTCTCTTCATCTCTCTCTCTTCTGTCAGTTATCCCTCCCTCTGTCTTTCTGCTGCCAGACGGGTCTGTCTGTCTCTCTCTCCATCTCTTCATCAGATGGGTCTGTCTGTCTCTCCATCTCTCCATTACATGGGTCTGTCTGTCTCTCTCTCCATCTCTTTATCAGATGGGTCTGTCTGTCTCTCTCTCTCCATCTTTCCATCAGGTGGGTCTGTGTCTCCCCATCTCTCCATCAGACGGGTCTGTCTCTCTCTCCATCTCTCCATCAGACGAGTCTGTCTCTCTCTCCATCAGACGGGTCTGTGTCTCTCCATCTCTCCATCAGACGGGTCTGTCTCTCTCTCCATCAGACGGCTCTGTCTCTCTGTCCATCTCTCCATCAGACGGGTCTGTCTCTCTCTCCATCTCTCCATCAGACGGGTCTGTCTCTCTCTCCATCTCTCCATCAGACGGGTCTGTCTCTCTGTCCATCTCTCCATCAGACGGGTCTGTCTCTCTGTCCATCTCTCCATCAGACGGGTCTGTCTCTCTCTCCATCTCTCTGTCTGGGTCTCCGCACTGCTCCACCCTCCAGCTCTTATCTCTGTGTGTGAGTAGAGCACTGATGAGGCTCTGAGTTAGCCTCACCTGTGTGTGAGTAGAGCATTGATGAGGCTCTGAGTTAGCCTCACCTGTGTGTGAGTACAGCACTGATGAGGCTCTGAGTTAGCCTCACCTGTGTGTGAGTAGAGCACTGATGAGGCTCTGAGTTAGCCTCACCTGTGTGTGAGTAGAGCACTGATGAGGCTCTGAGTTAGCCTCACCTGTGTGTGAGTAGAGCATTGATAAGGCTCTGAGTTAGCCTCACCTGTGTGTGAGTAGAGCACTGATGAGCCTTTGGGTTTGCCTCACCTGTGTGAGTAGAGCACTGATGAGGCTCTGAGTTAGCCTCTCCTGTCTGTGAGTAGAGCACTGATGACGCTCTGAGTTAGCCTCACCTGTGTGTGAGTAGCGCACTGATGAGCCTTTGGGTTTGCCTCACCTGTCTGTGAGTGGAGCACTGATGAGGCTCTGAGTTAGCCTCACCTGTGTGTGAGTAGAGCATTGATGAGGCTCTGAGTTAGCCTCACCTGTGTGTGAGTAGAGCACTGATGAGGCTCTGAGTTAGCCTCACCTGTGTGTGAGTAGAGTATTGATGAGGCTCTGAGTTAGCCTCACCTGTGTGAGTAAAGCACTGATGAGGCTCTGAGTTAGCCTCACCTGTGTGTGAGTAGAGCACTGATGAGGCTCTGAGTTAGCCTCACCTGTGTGTGAGTAGAGCACTGATGAGCCTTTGGGTTTGCCTCAACTGTCATGGCCATCAGGTGTAGCAGTGTCAGTGAGTGTGTGTGCAGACAGGCACACACACATGCACATGGGCACACATGCACATACACACACACTCTCTCTCTCCCTCTCTCTCGTACACACACACACACACAAAGTTCATCTTTGATGCCGTCGTTGAAGCATCGTGTGTGTGCTTCCATTAGGACCATTTTAATAAGTGCCAGAGGGCCACGGCCCGGTGTGACGGCCAGGGTAGTGTGTGTGTGTGTGTGTGTGTGTGTGTGTGTGTGTGTGATGGCCAGGATAGGGTAGTGTCTTCAGAGAGCCAGTGTGTA
>CM050216.1:35413742-35418742 GCA_027475355.1 Coilia nasus | reverse complement strand
TATATCAACAGTGCAGCGGTTACGGATCATTTGCTCTGTTATGAATGAGTTCAGGAATTGGATCAAGGCTATTAGTCTTGCGTCTGGGTAGACACAGACATAAGCACACACACACACGCTCACACACACACACACACACACACACACACACACACATATGCAGGCATAGCCACACGCGCACACAGACACACACACACACATACAGGCATAGCCACAAATACACACACACACACACTCACAGACACACACACACAGGCACAGCCACACACACACGCTCACCCACACCCACAGAGACACACATGTAGACACACACACAGATACACATGTATATCCACACACAGACTCAGGCAGGCACCATCACACACTCACACACACACATACATACATACAAACACACACACAACCCATACACACACACGCGCAACCCATACACACAAACACACATACACAAACACACACACAAACACACCGCATTTGTGTGAGGTTTCCTGATCTATTTAGGCGCCTCAGGTCTTGTCGTAGTAGAGCATGCTGGGAGATGGCCTTCCGCGACCGCCCTGAGGGCCAATTTATAACTCCATCCGACACGTGTCGCTAGAAACACGTAATACATAAAAATAAAAAATACATAAAAAGTAAAAAAACAAAGTTGTTGGCTTCACAGACGTCACGGCCAGGCAGGTTTTCTAAGTCACAAATCAAAGTAGCTCATTTTTCATGGAGTTTTCTGCGTGCTTTTAATAAAGCAGTCAGTCTGAGCTGCTGCTGTACGGTATGTAATTACTTAGTTTGAGGGTAAAATTTCATATCTAGTCTCACAAAATGAAATTGAAATGAATGAAATGAATTTGAATAAGAAGATCCTCATTCAGCAGCAGTGACACCTGGGAAATGGTCTTCTGTAGAAGTTTTGTCTTGTCTTTAGTGTTGTTGTGTGTGTCTGTCCTTGATGACTTGCTGCACTATACAGTCTGGGACAATAAAGTCTGAGGTGAGATCAGTTGAGTTGGTCGTCACTGAGCAGCAGTGACTCCTGGGAAATGGTGTTCTATAGAAGTAGTCTAGAGGCCAGTACGTACAGTAACGCCCCCTTGGCTGCTGTACGTCTGTCTGCAAGAAATGACTGGTGAGGACTTTTAACCTTTTAACACACACACACACTGTACACTATCTAAAGAAACATCTGCTTGTTGGTTTTATATTCTGGCGCAACCACATGATGGGATATAGGGCTATACTATACTACTGCACTATAGGGCCACTGCACAGATCAGCTGGAGCAGAATGGTGTGTGTGTGTGTGTGTGTGTGTGTGTGTGTTCTCTTCAGAAGGAGCACCGTATGGAGTAGCGTGTGTGTGTCTGGTTATAGAGAGCAGCGTATGGAGTAGCGTGTGTGTCTGGTTATAGGGGGAGCAGGGTGAAGTGGTGTGTGTGTGTGTCTGCTTATAGGGGTAGCCGGGTGGAGTGGCATGTGTGTGTGTGTGTGTGTGTGTCTGGTTGTGGGGGGAGCCGTATGGAGTGTGTGTGTGTGTGTGTGTGTGTCTGGTTGTGGGGGCGGCAGCGACATGAGTGTGTCCGCTGCTCTTTTATGGGGTGTTGATGAGTTATGATGAGGAGTTCCTGCAGACCGCCCCTCACGCCCCCGCTGATTTCAGCTTTATACAAGCCCTTTTTTCTCTTTCTTTTTTCTCCTTCTTTTCCTTTCTTTTTTTCTTTCCCTTTTTTATGTCTGTTTTTTTCCCTTTGCTCTTTTCCTGTGTAGATTCTTGTCCCGAACGGGTTGCCGTAGTAGAGGGTTGTAGCCCTTTAGCGGTTACTGTATCGCTAGTGCAATGACTTGCTATGACTGAAAACAACTTCAACATTAGAACGTTACTACGACATTACAGAAAGTCTTAAGTAACACACTACAACTTGGTCATTGCCATTCTGGTAACAACAAAGTTATAATAGGGGATGTCTCTTACAGGGCTAATGTACACACACACACACACACACACACACACACACACACACACAAACAGACTCTGAATGGGGAGCCGTAGTAGAGGGCTGTAATGTACACACACAGACTCACACACACACACACAGACTCAGAATGGGGAGCCATAGTAGAGGGCTATAATGTACACACACAGACTCACACACACACCCAGACACACACACACAGACTCACACACACACACACACACACACAGACTCAGAATGGGGAGCCATAGTAGAGGGCTATAATGTACACACACAGACTCACACACACACCCAGACACACACACACAGACTCACACACACACACACACACACACACACACACACAAACTCAGAATGGGCAGCCGTAGTAGAGGGCTGTAATGTACACACACAGACTCACACACACACCCAGACACACACACACACACACAGACTCACACACACACACACACACACACAGACTCAGAATGGGCAGCCGTAGTAGAGGGCTGTAATGTACACACACACACACACACACACACACAGACTGAGGGCCTGGGTTTGGGACCCCGTGAAGCAAGTGTAAGCCCCTGCTGGGTTGAGCACCGGGAGCCCAGTGCTAATTAGGACCAGGAAGTACAACCGTAGGTCACGCACCGCACAGCCGGGGGGGGGTTGGGGGGGGCATAAAAAAACACACGGCAGGAACACGCCGTCCTTGTGGATGTTCTGGGCCGCGAGCGCCTTCGGGAGAGGAAACGACACAGCTCGTTCGCCTGCGTGTGTGTTCTGCCTCAGGGTGATTCTGCAGGAGTGAGTGTGTGTGTTCTGCCTGTGCCTCAGGCTGATTCTGCAGGAGTGAGTGTGGTAGTCTGGGGAGTGGGTGTGTGGTAGTCTGGGGAGTGTGGTAGTCTGGGGAGTGTGTGTGCGGTAGTCTGGGGAGTGTGTGTGTGTGTGTGTGTGCGGTAGTCCGGGGAGTATGTGTGTGTGGTAGTCTGTGGAGTGTGGTAGTCTGGGGAGTGTGTGTGTGTGTGGTAGTCTGTGGAGTGTGGTAGTCTGGGGAGTGTGTGTGTTTGGTTGTCGGGGGGGTGTGGTAGTCTGGGGAGTGTGTGTGTTTGGTAGTTGGGGGAGGGGGGTGATGGGGGGTGTAGGGAGAAGGGGAGGGGGGGTGATGGGGGTGTAGGGAGAAGGGGAGGGGGGGTGATGGGGGCTGGGGGGGTTTAGGGAGAAGGGGAGGGGCGTGATGGGGGTGGTGGGGGGTGTAGGGAGAAGGGGAGGGGGGTGATGGGGGGGTGTAGTGAGAAGGGGAGGGGGGAGATGGGGTTGGGGGGTGTAGGGAGAAGGGGAGGGGGGTGATGGGGTTGGGGGGTGTAGGGAGAAGGGGAGGGGGGTGATGGGGGTGATGGGGGGTGTAGGGAGAAGGGGAGGGGGGTGATGGGGTTGGGGGGTGTAGGGAGAAGGGGAGGGGGTGATGGGGTTGGGGGGTGTAGGGAGAAGGGGAGGGGCGTGATGGGGGTGATGGGGGGTGTAGGGAGAAGGGGAGGGGCGTGATGGGGGGTGTAGGGAGAAGGGGAGGGGGGAGATGGGGTTGGGGGGGGTGTAGGGAGAAGGGGAGGGGCGTGATGGGGGTGATGGGGGGTGTAGGGAGAAGGGGAGGGGCGTGATGGGGGGTGTAGGGAGAAGGGGAGGGGCGTGATGGGGGGTGTAGGGAGAAGGGGAGGGGGGAGATGGGGGTGATGGGGGGTGTAGGGAGAAGGGGAGGGGCGTGATGGGGGGTGTAGGGAGAAGGGGAGGTCAGTTTTGTTTTTCAAACCCAGTCACATTCTTGGCAGCTACAGAGAGCAGCGCTGCCAAAGGTTGTCTGAGGGAGACAGGAGTGAGTGAGTGTGTGTGTGTGTGGATCTGTGTGTGTGTGTGTGGGTCTGTGTGGGTCTGTGTGTCTGTGTGTGTGTGTGTGAGTGTGTGTGTGTATGTGTGTGTGTGTGAGAAAGAGACAGAGTGAGGGAGAGGGAAAAATATTATTTTTTCTTTTGACGTATATGTTTGCTTTTACTCAAATGTTCAGATCCATTTTTGTAAGTATGTGTGTGTGTTTGAGTGCGTGTATGTTTGTGAATGTGAGTGTCTATGTGTGTGTGTGATGTATGTGAGTGTGTGTATGTGTGTATTTGAGTGTGTGTATGTTTGTGTGAGTGTCTCTATGTGTGTGTCTGTGTGTGCATGTTTGTGTGTGTGTGCATGTGTGTGTGTGTGTGTGTGCATGTATGTGAGTGTGTGTATGTGTGTATTTGAGTGTGTGTATGTTTGTGTGAGTGTCTCTATGTGTGTGTGTGTGTGTGTGTGTGTGTGTGTGTGTGTGTGTGTGTGTGTGTGTGTGTTTCTAGGTTTGTGTGCAGGGGAGAGAGAGATGTTTTGCACATAGTTGTTCTGACTGCAGTATTTATCCCTGTGTGTGTGTGTGTGTGTGTGTGTGTGTGTTGAGAGTTTATCCCTCCCAAGTTCAAATCAATTTGTGTAACTCCATATGCATGCGACCTCTAGCAAGCCTCCCCTGCAGCCTTTCGCAGGAATAGATCCGCATTCATTTTCTTAAGCGCTGTGGCATGTTGTTTTGATGGACCACAAATAGCGTACGCTGCCATGTCCCAAAAAACAGAGCAGGACCAAATGTTTACGTTGGACAGCAGCACAGAGAAGGTTCTGTCTGAGGGGTGGGACTTTGGGTAATCCTGTCATAAAGCTTATCTATGATGGACAGCAGTCACATCAGCACTGTTCTGTGTGTGTGTGTGTGTGTGTGTGTCTGTGTGCGTCTATGTGTGTTTGTGTGTGTGTGTGTGCGCATGTTTGTGTGTTTGCCGTAGATTCATGTAAGGTTAGTACTCTAAACAAAAGAGGAGTTGTGATTAACCCAGACAAAAACACCAGCCAAAAGAACTGGCATGTGGCAAGGTCAAAGGTCAAACCAATAATTTGCCCCCAAACAGGAAATAAAAGTCCATGGGGTCAAATGCAGCAATCAGATTTTGATACTATTCACATCTAACTGTAC
>CM050216.1:35403742-35411242 GCA_027475355.1 Coilia nasus | reverse complement strand
TCCAGACTTTCCTTTATCATCAGAAAAAAAAAATTGTTTGTACCTCTTTCCATTCCTTAGCAATTGTCTGGAGAACATGGGTGGGTGTAACTAAAAATGCTGATTTCTGACCAAAATACTGAGAAAAACGGCTTTTTGTAACGAGCAACATTTCAAGCAGAAAATGTCTTTGATTACAATTGTTTTTGCTTCAGAGACATCTCAAACATTATGAAAAGTGATCCCATTGTATACTGCACCAAAAATAACGCTGGCAACATTATTTAGCAGCTATTTATGTACAGCACACTATGTTATACTGTAACTGTAGTGCTTCTAGCTCTCCCCCTGTGTGTGCGCGCGTGTGTATGCATGTGTGTGTACAGCAGAGAAGACCTATAAACACGATCTAAAATACCGGTCCATACATCTAGTATCGGTAATAAATGTAATATTTCTGAACGTCACCAAACACGATATAAAACATTGTAACATTTTAGTGTGGGAACTTGGCTCAGAGAGGGGATAGGCAAACCAAAACCGAACCAAATATACAACGCCTTCAGAGCAAAATAACATCGTATTCCACAGGATCCGCACACAGAACAACTAGATTAACACATGAGAATGATAGCACAGAAAATTATGATGTTGGGAGAGTGCAGTGAATCCGTGCGCTTTACCAAATGTAGAGAGCTGGGTCGTCAGTGACTTGCTGTCGGCGCAGACGGGTCAGTCAAGTGCAGGTGTAGCTATCTATGAAACAGCGCGACAGGCTGCTCATTATGCATTACCTAAAGTGAAATTAATCTATTGGTGGCTTGCAGAAGCTAAACGTGAGATGTTGCTAGGAAAACAGTAGCTTCAACATACGTGCTGACAGGATTTATTTTGATCAAGCTAGCAGTGTGCAAAACTGCGAGCAATTGAGCAAGCCAGGTCCAGTGTCTCTTCTTTGAGACAATGTTAGATGATCACATATCCACACTGATACTGGTACTACCCACAGAATGGGTTCCCTTGTGATTACAACTTTGATTTTTGTACACAAGCTAGATCAGATGATTACCCCACCTCCCCTGTAAAAAAACGCAATTGACTCGATAACGCGTCATTGGCACTGGGCGTTACTATCGTAAAAGACGCGTTTTCGCGTCATTGGCATCGAATGAGTTAAGAAATGGCTGAACAGTTCTCTTTGTATGTATTGATCCGGTTTAGTCCCAGAGCTGATCACAGTGCTGTATTTATCATAATGTGGCGTGCTGTGCAAGGCTTCAGCAGCACATTAAATGGACGGCGTTAGGAATGGGCTACCCTGCATGTGCTGTGTTGTGTATGCATCGACCCCAGAAATCCATATGCACAGGGGCATGGAGCGGGCCGTCTGCATGGGGATTATGGCTGTAGAGAGTGAACAGGATTAGTGATTAGTGATGGGGAGGTATGTGTGGGGGGGGGGGGGTTGCTGGAGGGGATTGGTGGGGGGATCCTGGTGATGGGACAAAAGAGAACAGGAAGAAGAGCTCAGGACCATTAGGCTCTGTGTGTGTGTGTGTGTGTGTGTGTGTGTGTGTGTGTGTGTGTGTGTGTGTGTGTGTGTGTGTGTGTGTGTGTGTGTGAGTGTGTGCCTGTGTCCTTTTGTGTCTGTGTATCAATGTGTGTGTGTGTGTGTGTGTGTGCGTGTTTGATGTACAGACAGAACCCAATCAGTGTTTTGGTTATTGGTGAGTAAGTTGACCCTCTTTAAGTCACTTTGTTGATTGCGGACTCTGGATTGGCTCCACAGCACTGGTGCCACAGGCTGGAAATTACAATGATTAAGGGTCAGATGGTGATCAGCTAGGCTCACATCTCCAGGGGAGGGGAAGGGGATGGAGGGATAAAAGAGACAGAAATAATAGAGAGAGAGAAAAAGGGAGAGAGAGAGAGAGAGAGAGAGAGAGACAGACAGACAGACAGCATTACATCTGTGGTTTGTTGCCTGATTTTTCTGTGAGTTACAAGAGATTGTAACACACATTATTGTATGGAAAAATCACCAATTCTTTAAGTATAGGCTATCATGTACATACCATCTAGGGCACAGCATTCACAGGTTATTTGCAAGCATCATTTTTTATGGCATAAAAACAACTATTTATTTATTATGATTATGGAGGCTAATACAGAAACAAAATGTAAAGGTTGTTGACGATGATGATGGTGATGATGATGATGATGATGATGATGGTGATGATGGTGATGATGATTATGAAGATGATGGGAGGGTGCTGTGTCCTTATCTTTGAGATCTGAACACCCACCTGCCCTCTCAATCAGTGTGGAGTGCAGGAGCAATTAGCTAAGTGAACACATTGGAATATGCAGGGGGCTGGGGAAACTACTCTCGCAGAAAAACTAATGAAGAATGATGAATAAAGATTTCTTTTTATCTCACCTTCATCTGTTAGCCTTCTTGCTTAATCCCATTTATGTATTACTCTATTTATTTATTTATTTATTTATTTATTTGTTTATTTATTTATTTACTTACCGACTTACTTAATTTGCTGCTTGAAGTGTGCCAGATGGCAAAATAAATTCTCAAGTACGTAGTATTATTTCATGGCCATGTGTCAGATGGTGCTTTACTTGTTTACAAACACAGCCACATGAGAGGACAGAGAGGAGAGGCTCCAAGAGAGGCTATTGGATACAGCATATTTGACTGTTGCTCAATATCACAGGATGGCTAATCCACAGACTGCATATTAATTATGGACAAATTAGCAAACGTCAAAAATGAAGCAACAGGAAGTGAGGTCGCTGTGTCCATCTTGTATACAGTCATTCCAGTCAGTGAACAGAACAAAAATCAAATGAGGACCTATGTTAAATAGCAGATATGAACAGCAAATATGGTCCAGGAATGTTAAAAAGTAAATTAAGAGTGTTAGTCATTAGTAATAGAATAAAGAGTGGACTTAAACATCCATGGAGCAACATCAGACTGATGTAGAAGCAACTGTTGTGTCCAGTGTGATCTAAAATGATCAGTGGTGGGACAGCACTTAATGAGAGAGGCAGTCTTTTCCTGGGCCTGGGGGCAGCAACAGCAAAGCCATCGTTAGTTTACAGGTTTGAGGGGGCGTCCGTCAGTAGATGTTGTTCTGGTGACCTCAGTGACCTGGAGGGAAGATATGGAACTAACACATCAGAAATGAATTTTGGAATGAATCCACCAACAGCGTTTAAAACAAATACCAGAATTTCAAAAGGTGTAATGCATTATGTGTTATGTATGTCATGTGTAATGTATCCTTTGTTCCAGTTAGAAGTCTAACTAACAGCTACTTTTGGAACCACTTGTAATCACAGCAGCGGAGGATAGCATAACACTACAGAAAGGGAATCGTCATACCCAAACAAAAACATTTCTATTTCCAGGTTCATTTGACATAAGACGGTTTTTATTTGGCTATAGTTCAAAGTCGGTAGAAACAGCCTGTCACATCGTTAGGGATTTGTTTGGTAATGTTAAGAAACTATCCATGAAGACTCCAGGATGTTTAAGCATATTGTACAAATTAGCAGACAGGGGACTGAGTGCACTGCTTATGCCAGTAACTGAGTGAGGAGACCCAAATATAAATATAGCGGCAGGCGGCGATGCCGGGCCCTAGCACCTCTGGTTCCACAACCCATTACATTTCAGTATGCGTGTGTACCTGTGTGTGACTATATGTGTGGATGTGTAAAGGCAGGACTCTGGTGAGTTCACATACACTTAACCTAAATTAATCTAGTAAGCTAGGACGTCATAGGATAAAAATTCAACAAAAGTAGGGAAAGATTTTTCTATTGCCAGTTGGTGGCGCTATGCCAGTTTAGGCATGTGGATATCATCATATTATCATTCCCAGGCTTGGAATGCCAAGTGTGTCAAAATTATTCATGTGTCAAAACACACAAATGAGAACCTATTGCTGCTCTGTCCAGCTGGTGGCGCTATGCCAGACAGGCATAATTGGTATCTGCATTTCATCATAATCATAGTATCTAATAACCTGAGAAGTTCCAGACATATATATATTTTTTAGAAAGTAATCGCTATCATCTGTAGCTTGTGAGTCTAATTGTCTGTTATGTGTCCAACTGTGACACACAATATTGTATTTCTCATTGGGGGTAGTTGAGGGAAACCATGGATTATAACAAAATTAAATATAATTGGGTTTGAAACTCCCCCCAAAAAATTAACTTTAGGAGATTCAACATTCGAGGGGAGCAAGGTATGAGAAACAGTTACCTATTCTGACTAAGATTCCTTTATTTCTGTCAAGTAAGACTGAAACCATTTTGAATGGATGTACAGAATTTAGAGCATGAATATGGAAAAAAATTGCCACAAGTGTAAGCACTGAAGCACTTATCTCTGCTGGTCAATACAAACTGCCCGCTAAAGAGTAGCTTCCTAGCTTCCTGGTTAAGGTTGATTTTCAGTAAGAAAATGTTGCTTTGGATAAAAGTGTCTGCTAAGTGTAATGTAATTTAATGTAAAAAAATGTATGTTATGTATGTATGTTTAGTCTAAATGCATAACATAATTTGAGTTACCAAAGACAAAGTATTTTTTGGCAATGACAATCATTGTTTTCCGTATAAAAACATTCATTGTCATAATTAAAAGCACTGACAAAGAAATGTTAGCATACATGCTACTGTATAGTCATATATGTCTATCTTGGCTCTTGCCTTAACATGTCCCCTGCATTTAATGAAAATCACTCCAAACATTTTTGCTTTTTTTATTTTGGCTAACACACAAAAGAGACAGAGGCAGTAAGATCTGTTTAAACCCAGATCAGAGGGTGGACAGCTAAACAACAAAGGTGGATGAATACTTGCATAAGAAAGAAAACTAGCACAAAGTTATAGTGCTTAAATATGTAATTACTGATAATAACACATAATAAATTAGGTGTCATTGGGAAAAACAGGCTTGGGCACAAAATGCTGAAACTGAGAAAATTTAATTTATAAGTTTGATTTTTGATTTTTTTTTAATAATTAAGTGCCATTTTCAAATGCTTGTAACTGGAGACTATGCTCGTTTATTCACAGGATTGCTTTTGAAAAAGCTGGGGTTTCAGTGGTAGTGATTTAAAAAAAATTTTTTTTTTTTGTGACTATGCCCGCTTTTCCCGTAGACTCCTAAAATAATCCTTCCCGCGTGTGGACTTTATGGCCTTGATGTGTCACACCAGCTGTCTTTGCATGTGTAAGCGTAGTTTCAATTAGCAAGCTTGTAAACATCCTATCACCTCTTTGTCCTTGTCAAAAGACCACTTGGGAACTGCTTAATTTTTCGTGTTTGATTGCTTTCTATTTCTATTCATTTGGGGAAGATGTGCAGAAGGTCCTTGATGTGCAGAAGGTCCTTGATGTGCAGAAGGTCCTTGGAACGTGTAGTGTGTACTGGGAGGGGGAGGGTTACTGGATTTTTTATTTTTTTTTAAGTGTCTCCACCTGTAGGCTCACAATAACACGAGGCTCTCTTTACAATTTAATAATTTATTTATCATGTAGTTTATGTATTTGTGTCTGTTACCTGTGTCTGCTACCCAATTGCATCCATAAAGAATGTGAAATAAACCTTAACAAACAGGAATGAGGATATAACGATCTAAGTACACTAACCCATCATTAGAAAATTGCCAGTTGTTTGGACCAGAGCGTCTGCCACCTGTCTTTGTGTAGAAAGAGCAGAGTTTTGCCATGTAATCCCCCACCTGTCTGTGTGTAGAAAGAGCAGAGTTTTGCCATGTAATCCCCCACCTGTCTTTGTGTAGAAAGAGAAAGGTCATACTAAAGGTGACACGCTTAAAGAGAAAGAAAGATGGAGAGAGGAGGGTGATGGAAAAAGAGAGCGATGGAGGGAGGAGGGAATTGAAAGGAGGGAGAACGAGGAGGGGGTGAGAAGAGCAGCCACAAGGTTCAATGAATTATCTCCTGGGGAGCGTGTGTGTGTGTGTATGCTTGCATGTGTGTGTGTGTGTGTGTGTGTGTGTGTGTGTGTGTGTGTGTATGGGTATACGTTCATGTCCTTGGTAACCGTGAGGTACCAGGAGGCAGGTAGTTCAGATCTCGCACTCTCACACTCAGTGTGGCGACCTTGTGAGTTGGGTCAGGCAGTGGAGCTCCAAGAGGCAGAAATGTACATTTTCCCTCTGGAGTGCCTCGACAGGTCAGTCTCCTGCTCTTCATTAACCTGCGGCTGTCCGCCTGAGCATTGCGTGTTTGAGAGAGTGTGCTTATTGGTATGGATGTACGTGTACTTCTGTCTGTGTTATGCTGAATGAAAATTGCTACTGGCCTGAAAATTGTCATGGACTGTGGATATGGACTATAATATGTGTATTTTGAAAGATTTGAGGGTAGGTGGGAGATATTGTTAAAATATTGCTATTATTTGTTGTATTTGTAAACAGCAGAAGAGGTACAGTATAGTCTTTTGTCATGTCGCTTCCAGTGTTTTCTGTGATTATCCAGAATTAGAAAATCATCTGTCATTTTCTACTCTCTCTGATTTCTGCTTCATCATCCTCTGTTTGTGCAGCATCAGTAGAATAAAACATGACAGTTCAATGACAGAAAGAGTCATCTGCTGTTGAGCGTGTGTGCTTTCACTGGAATTGGTGATGGGGGATTTAAAAAGCATCTCCCTATGAGTTCTGACACCTGTACAGAACCTTACTGTGACATTAATGTGTGTGTGTGATTGTGTGTGTTAGTGATGCACGGGCTGATCCGAAATGAGTGGTTACCTGCGGTCATCTGCGGTTTCGGGTCAGACAGAAATATATTTCATGATATTCGGGTCGGGTTCGGTCGGGCCAGTTATAATATATTATTACACTTTTAAAATGAATATTTAAACACAAATGTTCCTAGGGATACGGTTAGGGTTAGGGTTATCCTAGGACTATGAAATGCAGAAAGCTAGGATATATGTTCAAAGGTGTCATTATTTGAATGACAGGCGCCAAGATGCAGACCCTTTAGACTCTTATTTAGACCTTTAGCAGACCCTTAGACCCCTAATTAGACCTTTAGCAGAGCCTCAGACCTGTAGACCCTGATTAGTGCTCAATCATTTGACAGTTACCTGATGGTTCTCTCTCTCTCTCTCTCTCTCTCTCTCTCTCTGTCTCTCTCTTCCTCTCTCTATGTCACTCTTGCTCTCTCTCACTCTCTGCCTTTCTCTCTCTCTCTCTCTCTTTATCTCTCTCTCTCTCTCTCTCTCTCTCTCTCTCTCTCTCTCTCTCTCTCTCTCTCTCTCTCTCTCTCTTTATCTCTCTCTCTGTCTTTATCTCTCTGTCTCTCTCTCTCTCTCTCTCTCTCTTTATCTCTCTCTCTCTCTCTCTCTCTCTCTCTCTCTCTGTCTCTCTCTTCCTCTCTCTATGTCACTCTTGCTCTCTCTCACTCTCTGCCTTTCTCTCTCTCTCTCTCTCTTTATCAATTCAATTCAATTCAATT
>CM050216.1:35388742-35398742 GCA_027475355.1 Coilia nasus | reverse complement strand
CAGGTTTGTTTTCACCCTAGCCTGTTTACATACACGACCCTATTAAACAATCTATTTTCACCTAGCTATACTTGAATGCCCTGGATGTCCGCAGTTACAAATACACAGAGACGCAGTGTGGATGTGGTAATGATAAGAGTGCCTAAATATTCCCTTTTCTTTCTCTTTGTCCCTTCCTTTGTTGTCTCTGTCCATCACACTCGTTTTCACCCACTCATCACCCTTTCCCTGTGTTCACGCCCATGCTGAGCCTATTCTCTCTTTTGTGTTCTATTGTGTTTGTCCTCCTTTGTCTGCCTTTGTCTCCTCTGCTTTCTCTCCTGTCGTGTACCTGTACCGCTCTTCCCTCGCTCTTATCCCTCTCTCTCTCTCTCTCTCCCTCTCCCTCTCTCTGTCTCTTGCTCTGCCTCTCTCCCTCTCTCTGTCTCTCTCTCTCCCTCTCTCTCTCTCTTTCTCTCCTGTCGTGTACCTGTACCGCTCTTATCCCTCTCTCTCTCTCTCTCTCTCCCTCTCCCTCTCCCTGTCACTCGCTCTGCCTCTCTCCCTCTCTCTGTCTCTCTCTCTCCCTCTCTCTCTCTCTTTCTCTCCTGTCGTGTACCTGTACCGCTCTTATCCCTCTCTCTCTCTCTCTGTCTCTCGCTCTGCCTCTCTCCCTCCATCTTCCTCTGTCCCTCTATCTCTTACTTCTCCTCCCTCACTCACATCCCTCTCTCTCTCTCTCCCTCTCTCTCTCTCTTTCTCTCGCTCTACCTCTCACTCTACCTCTAACCCTCCATCTCTTACTTCTCCTCCTCCCTCACTCACATCCCTCTCTCTCTTTCTCTTTCTCTTTCTCTCGCTCTACCTCTAACCCTCCATCTTCCTCTGTCCCTTTATCTCTTACTTCTCCTCCTCCCTCACTCTCATCCCTCTCTCTCTCTCTGCCTCTCTCTCTTTCTCTCTCTCTTTCTCTCGCTCTACCTCTAACCCTCCATCTTCCTCTCTCCCTCTATCTCTTACTTCACCTCCTACCTCGCTCTCATCCCCCTCTCTCTCATCCCTCTCTCTCTTTCTCTCGCTCTACCTCTAACCCTCCATCTTCCTCTCTCCCTCTATCTCTTACTTCACCTCCTACCTCGCTCTCATCCCTCTCTCCCACCATCTTCCTCTCTCCCTCATCCTTTTCTTCTCTTGTCCTCTCTCTCTCTCCTTCTGTCTTCTCCTCCGCCTCCATCCTTCTCTTCTCTTTCCTTCTCTCCTCTATGCTGTAATCTCTCTCTCCATCCACATTCCTCTCTGCCTCTATCCTTCTCCTCCGCCCACACTTTCCTCTCTCTCTCCTTCTGTCTTTCTCTCTGCCTGCATCCTTCTCTTCTCTCCTCCTCCTCTCCGCCTCCATCCTTCTCTTCTCTCCTCCTCCTCTCTGCCTCCATCCTTCTCTCCTCCTCTTTCCCTTCGCTTCCCTCTCTCCCTCTGCCTCGGTCTTCCTCTCCGCCTATATCCTTTTCTTCTCCCTCGCTTTCCTTTCTCTCTCTCTCTCCGCCTCCATCCTTCTCTTCTCTTCTCTTCTCTTCTCCTCCTTTGCCCTCATCTCTCTCTCCCTCCCTCCCTCTCTCTCTCCCTCCCTCCCTCCCTGGTGCAGTGGTGCTGGACGACAGCAAGCGTGTGGCGAAGCGGCGGCTGATCGAGGAGAACCGGGAGAAGCGGAAGAAGGAGGAGCTGGTGCGGACGCTGCAGAACCGACCCGAGCCCACGAGCGCCGAGTGGGACCTCATCCACCTCGTCACCGACGCACACCGCCACACCAACGCACAGGGCTCTGCCTGGAAGCAGAAGAGGAAGTTCCTGGTAAGAGGGGAGGAGAGAGAGGGAGAGAGTGTGGAGGGAGAGAGTGGAGAGAGGAGAGGGAGAGATTGTGGAGGGAGGAGAAGGAGAGAGAGAGAAAGTGAAGAGAGAGAGTGGAGAGAGGAGAGGGAGAGCAGAGCTGCCATGCAAAGCCAAAGTGCAGTAACTATGCCAACACTGAGACAGAAAAATGCCTTCAAAGTTGTCATGCTGCCCAGTCGAACATGTTGTACATATAGTAGTGGAGATGCTTATATGCCCTTTTCAAATAGGAAGAAGCAAGACGAGACAGAAGAGGTGTTATAAAGTCAATTTCCAGTTTTGTGTAGTTACTGCTGTTTGGCTCTGTAGAGCAGAGAGGGCCACATGTTTGAGGTCCGTCCGTTAGCCAGCGTGCAGCTACACCTATTGCACTGCTTTCCCTGCCTGCGTTCAGCAGCAGAGCTCCTCCTAACACGCTTGGCTCCAGTTAGCGCTAGTCTGCATTTTTGCCCTCTCCTCACATGTAACAGCTGTGAAGGAGGTTTAAGTTTAAGTTCAGCTTATTTATATAGCACATTTTCTACAGCAGAAGCTGACCCAAGTGCATAAATAGAAAAAAAAACCAAGTAAATAAATAAATGTAGTAAATAATAAACCGCTGTGGGGGAGGTGGCCCTAGCCTGCCCCCACAGAGCCCATGCTAATTACCACTAACCTACATGCAGCTTTGTGTGGCTGACTCAGTGGCTGTGTGGTAACAAACACCAGTTAGGTCCCACATGTGACTGCATGGCGCTCCTGTAGAGATGACAGTAAGAGACTATACATGAATCCTTGCCGTGTGCCACTCTTTTATAGTCAGTGATACAGAGTCAAAGCTCATATATACCTGTGTGTGTGTGTGTGTGTGTTTTTATGGCTGACTCAGTTGCTGTGTGGTAACAAACACCAGTTAGGTCCCACATGTGACTGCATGGCGCTCCTGTAGAGATGACAGTAAGAGACTATACATGAATCCTTGCCGTGTGCCACTCTTTTATAGTCAGTGATACAGAGTCAAAGCTCATATATACCAATGTGTGTGTGTGTGTGTGTGTGTGTGTGTGTGTGTGTGTGTGTGTGTGTGTGTGTGTGTGTGTGTGTGTGTTTTTATGGCTGACTCAGTGGCTGTGTGGTAACAAACACCAGTTAGGTCCCACATGTGACTGCATGGTATTCCTGTAGAGAAGACTGTAACTGGGTGTTCATATCAGAAGCCACCAGAACGATGGAAGTCATTATTTCTCTATGGAGAGTCGGCGAATTGGGCGACCAGAGCGAAAAAGAGAAGTTAAAAGTCAGAGTTTTTTGGCTAAATCCAACATTCCAAATGATACGTCATGAGTGAACAAAGCGAACAAGGCGAATTCAACAGCGAAGCTTCTTCAGCGACCTCTGCGACCTGTTCGCTTTGGTCGCTTCTGATCTGTACGTACAGTAAGAGACTATACATGAATCCTTGCCGTGTGCCAGTCTTTTGTAGTCAGTGATACAGAGTCGAAGCGAAACAGACCGAACAGAGAAGGTAGTGAGCAAAGTATACTTTATTGTCCCCCAGGGGAAATTCGTCTTGTGATTCACAGTCACGGCATCACAGACGTACACAGCTCATGCATAAATAAAAACCCACAATAACACACACAGCACCACGACGCCAGAGTAACACCAACACACAACTCAGACAGAGCTGTGCACTGCATAGCATATTATACACAAGATAGCCTGCTACCTGTTGTTGGGCATCTTTATAGCAGCTGCTGTAATGGACTTTTCATATTTTATATTTTATATTGCAGTTTGGTGTCCTAAAGGGCCTAATCGAGGGTAGCGGGACAGATTCCTGATGCAGGGTGTGTGGGGTCGTTCGTCGCCTGGTGAAATATGAATGAACGCCAGCGTGTCCTCTGGCATTTGAAGTGACCTTTGTGTGACCCCTTCCCATGTGTCTCCCCCCTCCCCCCAGCCCGATGACATTGGCCAGTCTCCGATGACCACCACGTCTGACGGGGACAAGGTGGACTTGGAGGCCTTCAGCGAGTTCACCAAGATCATCACGCCTGCCATCACCCGAGTGGTCGACTTCGCCAAAAAGCTGCCCATGTTCTCAGAGGTGGGTCAGACATGTGTCCCTACGTATGTCCCTATGTATGCCCCTATGTGTCCCTACAGTATGTCCCTATGTGTCCCTGTGTGTTCCTATATACGTCCCTACATGTCCCTATGTGTCCCTACATGTCCCTATATGTATGTGTTCTCTACCCTCCTTGTAGTGGCACCCAGAGGTGGGTCTGGCGGGTCACTGTGTGGGGCGCTGGTCACTGGTAGACACTGGTGCTGTAAGGGGTATTACCTGCTTAGCCATTAGGAAGATACTAAGCTCAAAACAAGAGTCCCTATGTATGTCTCTGTGTCCCTATGTCCCAATGTCTCTGTGTCCAAATGTGTCCCTATGCCATCACTACAGTTGAGATTGTGTTACCTGTGAACCTGGCTCTTTGACATTGCAGTCAGAATACGTGTTGGAGACCACGGCGGGGTTCAAAGCCATTTAAGAACGAGCAACAAAACAGAATCACAATGTATGTCTCTATGTGAAATTAACTGTGTGATGCAGTGCCATCACTTCAGTTAAGACTGTGTTACCTGTAAACCTGGCTCTTTGGCATTGCAGTCAGAGTGTGTTGGAGACCATGTTGGGGTTCAACGTCGGGTTGGTTGACTGCCCTCCCCCTTCACTACACACTGTACACATTTATGAAAGAGCAATGAAATAGAATCACAATGGAAAACCGCAAGATACATGAAGTCAACTGAGAAGAAATAATGACGGGATATTTCAGAGATTCCCACATGGACAATGCTATTTCTGATCTGTCAGATTTCCCAATGGACGTGCTATCTCTGGTCTATGATTGGTCAGAATCCCACTGGATGTGCTGTCTCTGATCTGTGATTGGTCAGATACTCAGAGGATGTGCTGTCTCTGATCTGTGATTGGTCAGATACTCAGAGGATGTGCTGTCTCTGATCTGTGATTGGTCAGATACTCACAGGATGTGCTGTCTCTGATCTGTGGTTGGTTAGTTTCCCAATGGGTATGATTTCTTTGATCTCTGATAGGTCAGATTTCTACCTGCTAGGCCTATCTCTGAGAGATCTTGATTTTTGTCTAATTACTCATCGAAATAGCATCTATCCCTAGACCACAGTAGTTAGGTTAAAATGTGTAAAGAAAAATATCATCATACACAAATAGAACTGCAGTATCACAGAAGGCTTAAACAACACAGTGACCTTTTAGCAACCTGACATTAGTGGAGCTCTCCACAGCACCCTAGCGGATTTCTCTGGTGCTACCGGACTAACAAAGCTTGCCATGTGTATCTCTGTCCTGTGCTCCTTTGTCAAATTGTTCAAGCACTTTGAGCTTTTTAATGATGTGCTATACAAGTAAAGAATATTATTAGTATGTAGTTAGAATTCAAGTGGAAATCACAACAGTTAGAGGTAGATGTGCATTAAGGCTGTTAGATGTATGCTAGCATTACTAGCATATGTCAGATGTAGGCTATTACTAGGGTGACCAGACGTCCCGGTTTTACCGGGACAGTCCCGATTTTTAGTCGCGTGTCCCGAGTCCCGACAAAAGCCAGTCGGGACGCAAAAATGTCCCGGTTTTCACCCAACACCACATCAAGCTGCCCAAATTACAGTGATAGTATATACAAAACTGTTAAATTAAAGCCTAATGAAGTTTCCAGTAATTCAGAGTCAGTGTGTGTGTGTGACAGTGATGGGCAGTAGCGCCGCTACTTGTAGTGAAGCTACTAGTTTAACCATAGACATACTATACATATGTATAGTATGTCTATGAGTTTAACTACATTTCCCAGTAGCTTGGCCGTAGCGTCACTACTTTATTTATGGAGTAACGTCCCTGTAGTTAAGCTATTTTTTTTGTCAAGTAGAGACGTAGCGTCCACAAAAGCTACACATTTCAGGGCATGCCTGAGGAAAACAGCAGTTACCTGCATCACAATATGGTTTTGAGCACAATAAAGTGAATGTCTGTTAAACATCATGGGCAAGCTGCTCCCACTCGTGTGGGAGCCAGGCTGCCACGGTAAGCTGGCCGGCGACGTGATCACTCACATCGGATAATATCCACATAGAGGTCCCGCTAGATAACTTGCTTGAACTATTGGCGACCAACACTTCGATATGGAAATGGCTACAACAACGCGAGGATTTTAAAGCTTCCAAGAGGAGACTAATGCAGTTGATACTTGCATAAATGTCTTAGGAAAAGGAAAACAATAAATGAGATGACAAACATTTCTCAAAGTGCATCGTTATGTAAGATGTCTTTGGAAACGGGCGAGTTCAGATGGCACCGTGCCACTCAGCAGGCTCGTAGTTCATATTGCACGTAGGTTATAACATGTTGAATTAATTGATCGGTAAGCTTATTTGTCCTATTTTTGTTGGATCTGGGTTGCAATTTACACTCGACACACAAAGTGACTGTTTTTTTAGTAGTTTGTTGCTCAAATGCAGTGTGTGTGAAGGTGACAAGTAGGCTACTGCAGACGGCAGTATTTTCTGAAGCCAGGGATATCCGCCTCTTTGCTTTCACTTTCCAAGTGGCATTATTGCATATTTGTGTACAATAATACACAGAAAATAATATGGCAAGTCATTTAGTATTTGCTGGTGGTCAGTTTTACTTGTCTTTTAGCCTTCCTACATATTTTCTTTGGGATGGTAAAAAACTAAGGTGGATATGAAAATAATACAGCATAAGCAAATACTACCATCTCAAGAAATGTTGAAAGTGAGGTTTGAAAATAAATAAATAATAGCCTAAATAAAAAAAACAGCTGGGCCTACACTTACACAGTGCACAGTCTATGGCACATACGCACATGCACAACACAGACAACAAAGTAGGCCTATCTTTTTTTGTTTCTGTCCTGTTCTGTAAATCACTTTGGACATAAGCATCTAGGCTCCTAAAGAAACTATAACCATTTTATTCCATACAAATGTTCCTAGTCTTATAAGCTATCCCTGGGACATTATGTCGGTACAATGTAGCTTCTCATGTAGTAAACTACTTTTCCCCACATTTTTGTAGCTTAGCTCACTACATTTGTAATGGTGGTAGCTTTAGTGTAGTGAAGCCTAATTTATGGTTGAGTAGCTGATAGCTTAGCTCACTACATTTTACAAGTAGCTTGCCCAACACTGGTGTGTGAGTGACAATGGTAGGTGCGCTCTGCGAAATCTTCGCAGTCAATGTTACAATGTATCTTGCAGTATAAGAGAATGTGCACGTGCATGACGTCACACATAGTGTCCCGGTTTTAGACTCTGGAAATCTGGTCACCCTAGCTATTACTTTTGTATACTAGGTGTAAGCTACCATTACTAGTGTATGCTAGGTGTAAGCTACCATTACTAGTGTATGCTAGATGTAAGCTACCATTACTAGTGTATGCTAGGTGTAAGCTACCATTACTAGTGTATGCTAGGTGTAAGCTACCATTACTAGTGTATGCTAGGTGTAAGCTACCATTACTAGTGTATGCTAGATGTAGGCTACGATTACTAGCCTATGTCAGATGTAGGCTACCATTACTAGCCTATGTCAGATGTAGGCTACCATTACTAGCCTATGTCAGATGTAGGCTACTGTATTACTTTTGTATGCTAGGTGTAAGCTACCATTACTAGTGTATGCTAGATATACGTAGCCTGGTAAACCAGCCCCTTGTACTTAATTTCATTTTGTACAGAGGGTCTGGCCTTGCTGTCATTGACATTTAGCCAATCAGCAAACAGAGGGAGTGTTTGTAAGCAATGGCGTTGACTTTGTGTGCTACATTTGAATTGTAGTGGGTAGGTAGGCTAATTGCATACGTGACGACCAGACATTAGCGACTGGGTAAAGGCTGAGCCACTTGATTTAGACTTCAGAGTCCATACCAGGAAGATATCGGTTCTTAGTGCAGCAAGGCGGCCATAGACAGTAGAAGAGAATGGACTGAGGGATGGCGTCGTTTTCAATGGGAGCCGTTGAAGCACGATTTTGAGATTTTTAATTGGTCACCAGGCAACTGCGCAAGCGCGGGGTGACGTACGTTCACGTCGGCCAACGAACCCAAATACTATAAATTGAGTGGTAGATGCTCAATCACAAACCATACAGCGTACGATAATTTTCTTTATAAGTATTTTTCTACCATTATAGCTGCAATCACTTACTGGAGGGGGAGGCTAATATTGTACGTGGGGACTTCATTCTTCGTCAACTAACTTTGGTTCCAGGCAGTCTTGCAAGCCAGCATGTTAAGGGAGCTAGCTAGTTAGCATGTACATACCAAGCTATAGCGTGTAGCTTAGCCATCTTTCTCAATTCACTTGCATCGAATAGTAAAATCCATAAAGTTAGCGATTCCATTTACAAACAAATTCTAATTTCTAAGCTTATTTTCCGAGAAATACTGATGTAAATGTTTCCCCAACATGAATAGAAAACGGCAGTCAACGGAATGCTAAAGGCTATTGGTCCCTTTTCGGGTTGAGATTTCCCCATGGGTGCTTCAACTTCCAGATATGTTCCTACCCCCTTGAGCAAGGCCAGACCCTCTGTCCAAGATCAAATGAAGTACAAGGGGCTTTACCAAGCTAAGATATAAGCTACTATTGCTTGTATATGTCAGATGTATGTTATTACTGTTGCATGTCAGATGTAGGCTATTAATTGTATATGTTAGATCTAAAATTACTAGTGTATGTCAAATGTAAGCTATTACCTCTGTGAGATGTGAGCTATTACTGTTGTGTATTAGATGTACACTACGTACTTATGTGAGATGTAGGCTGTTACTCTTGTCAGCTTGAAGATGGTGGTGCTTTGAGGAGCACCCTGTGATGGGCAGCTGTAAGAGGTCTGCTGTAAGATGTGGCCAATTTGCCAGAGAGTGCCGTCCTGTGGTGTGTGTCTGAACGGAGCTGGGCCTGTGATGAGTGTGGGTGTGTGTGTGTGTGTGTGTGTGTGTGTGTCTGAACGGAGCTGGGCCTGTGATGAGTGTCGGTGTGTGTGTGTGTGTGTGTGTGTGTGTGTGTGTGTGTGTGTGTGTGTGTGTGTGTGTGTATCTGAACGGAGCTGGGCCTGTGATGAGTGTCGGGGTGTGTGTGTGTGTGTGTTTGTGTGTCTGAATGGAGCTGGGCCTGCGATGAGTGCTGTCGTGTGTGTGTGTGTGTGTGTGTGTGTCTGAATGAACTAGGCCTGTGATGAGCAGCTGTAAGAGGCTCACTGATAGAGCAGCTGTAAGAGGCTAGCACTAGCTGCTGCCTCCACAGATAAAGCAATCAGAGTGCAGCCCGCAGAGTCCTTCTCTGAGGCAGGAGGAGGACGGCCATTATGGCGGGAAATAACAACCCCTCCGCAGGGAGACGGATGAAAAGCCCCAACAACAGGGAGGCTGAGGATGGGCCACAGTCACTTCCTCTCTGTCTCTATTCCAGCTATCAAATGTTGCATTGTGTGTGTGTGTGTATGTGTGTGTATGTGTGTTTATGTGTGTTTGTGTGTTTATGTGTGTATGTGTATGTGTACAGGTGCATGTGTGTGTGTGTGTGTGTTTGTGTGTACAGGTGTGTGTGTGTGTTTATGTATGTGTTTGTGTGTATGTCTCTGTGTGTGTACAGACACATTTTTCATTACAGATGAGTCAGAGCTAAGCATTGTTGTGTTCCTTCAGTGTGAGGATGCTAATTTGCTACGTGCAATCTCAGCGACTCGGCAGACAATACAACACCAGATAACTCCATGCTCCCCATTATTCACACATGTTGGCTTTTGCAGTAAACAATATGATATTTATTTGTGTTTGTGGCTTTCATGTTCCTTTCTATTTTCTGTTTATCTGTGATGGGCACTTTGTGTGTGTGTGATGTCTGTGTGTGTGTACGTGTGTATGTAATGTCTGTGTGTGTGTGTGTGTGTGTGTGTGTGTGTGTGTGTGTGCTGGGTGCATGTTGCAGCAGTGAATGTCACTCTGATTCCTCTTGTTAGCTTATGAATCATGCAGTGCCACAGCATGCATCTGTGTGTGTGTGTGTGTGTGTGTGTGTGTGTGTGTGTGTG
>CM050216.1:35373742-35383742 GCA_027475355.1 Coilia nasus | reverse complement strand
CACCCTGCCCAAACAAGACTGGCAGCGCCTGGCACCCTGCCCGCACCCATGGAGAGCTTGGCACAATCAGTGCCACACCCAGGACAACTCTGACGTGTCACCCCACCACCCCAGCCTAGACTCTCTCTCTTCCTCTCTCTTTGTCTCTCTCTCTCTCTCTCTCTCTCTCTCTCTCTCTCTCTCTCTCTCTCCCCTCTCCTCCTCCGTCTCTAGTAGTCCCTAACTCTGCTGGGAAAGCTGATATTTCCTGTAACCAGTGAAGCTAGCATCCACAGACCTACCTCCCAACCTTACTACTTACCTCCCAGCATTACTTTCTCTTAGGGGATTTAAAAGGTGCAAAAAAACAAACAAACAGACAGACAAACAAACAACTACACACGTACACCTCAGCGAGTGGGTCTATCTGTGAACTCTACTCTTCTTTCCAACTCAAGCCCACGTGTACAGGATGCTACTTGTTTCTGTGCAAATGTGCGACACATGCAGCAGTTTGTAGGGCTGTACATGAGCCTGATCGTCTTTCTAGCGGAGTGACATTTCAACCTCTTTTTGCACTCTTTAAATGAACCTCCCTCATCTGATCTGTATAATATGTGAGTTACCAACCTCTGCAGACAGACATACAGACAGACATATCTGATCTGTATAATATGTGAGTCACCTGTCAGTCAGACCGACAGACAGACAGACAGACATATCTGATCTGTATAATATGTGTTACCTGTCAGTCAGACTGACAGACAGACAGACAGACAGACGTATCACCACCGATGCAGACAGCTCATCACCTCCATGTTACCTCATTCGTGTGCCTAAACGTAGGCGCACTAGTGTGCTTACATCTGTATAATTACATGCACACATACCCACACACACACACACACACACTCAACTACACACACAGACGACCTCAGCAAACACATACATACACACACACACACACAAAGTCAAGCACACACATACACACATTTTCACACACATGCTACACACATAGACACACACATACACACATTTTCACACACATGCTACACACATAGACATACACATACACACATTTTCAAACACATGCTACACACATAGACATACACATATACACACATTCACACACATACTACCTGTAGCTGTCTGTCCCGTGTACACACACACGCCCTGGTTAATGTGCAGCACGTACCCTGGTACCTCTGCAGCTGTATAAACACTCTTACGTATCTACCTTCATCCACACCATGCTACCTGTAGACATGTATGATGTATGTCAGTCACTGACGCACGCGCACACACACACAGGGCCAGTTCAGTGTGCTGTGCCGTGCCGTGCCTGTGGGACCTCATCTCCTCATTGGCTCCCTCTCTCTCTCCCTCCCTGTGGAGGAGGGGGGTTGGGGGGTAGCTTTCTCTCTCTCTCTCTCCCTCCCTGTGGAGGAGGGGGGTTGGGGGGTAGCTTTCTCTCTCTCTCTCTCCCTCCCTGTGGAGGAGGGGGGTTGGGGGGTAGCTTTCTCTCTCTCTCTCTCCCTCCCTGTGGAGGAGGGGGGTTGGGGGGTAGCTTTCTCCCTCTCTCTCTCCCTCCCTGTGGAGGAGGGGGGTTGGGGGGTAGCTTTCTCTCTCTCTCTCTCCCTCCCTGTGGAGGAGGGGGGATGGGAGGGGGGGACACACCACACAACCCAAACACCTCATCACCCTCTATGACACCTCAGTCACCCCCTGTGACACCTCAGTCACCCCCTGTGACACCTTAGACACCCCCTGTGACACCTTCAGGCCTGCGCAGCTCCACGCCCCATTCCTACGCCCCTACTCATCTCAGGGCAGCTACCACACACACACACACACACACACACACATACATACACCAACACTGCCACACGCCACGCGCATACACACCGTAGGCTGTGTTGGCACAGTCAATAGTTTGGGCGGGAAATTGGATAGATAAAAATTGAAAGTGGGAGAACCCGACTGAATTGGCGGTTTTGATTGAAGTGGTGAAAACTGACTGATATCAGTGGTGGCGGTGTTGACTGAAGTGGTCAGAAGTGACTGATACGAGTGGTGGCGGTCTTGGGAGGGACAGATGTGGGCCGTATGGGAGATAAGGGGGACGTTATGGGCCAGCGCAGAACAGGATTGAATGATAAGAGTGAAACTTTGGGGCGGACAGACAGAAAAGGATTGAAGGGCAGAGCTGTTTGCCTGAAGGTGCGCAGCTTGTGAAGTCACTTTCATATACACGCACACACACACACACACACACACACACACACACACAACTCGTATACACTTACACAGCCGGGATGGAAATTGGCACCAGCCACCAACTAAATGTTGGTAAAATATGAAAGTGGCTGGTAAATGCTGGACACAAAATAATAATTTACTGTTGAGTGGCTGGCGAATTTTACTATTTATTTGTGAGTGGATGCTAAAAGTTCACATTTGGCAAAGCTAATTTCCACCCCTGATACACACACACACACACACACACACACACACACACACACACACACAGCCTACATGTAGATAGGCAAACATATACAGCACACACACACACACACACATAACCTCACTCCTCTGTGTTTCCAGGATAAAGTAGGATGATGTTGACATACCTCACTGTGGGCCCTCAGCCAACACATTCTACCTCAGCTATAGTGTCTGCATGGATGCCATTGTTACACACACACACACACACACACACACACACACACATGTGCCACAAACACACACTCATGCAACACTCCCTTTTCACAGTTTTTGCCAAGTTTCAAATGACTTGCCTGTACTTATCTATAACTACACACACACACACACAACAGAAGATGACATGCATTTAACACACTTTTCACATTGTAGTTAACAAAGCCCCAAAGTGGGCTTTAGTGTGTTTTGTTTTTTGTTTCTTTTTTTTAAATATGTGTGTGTATTTTATTTTTCACTTGTGACCAACATCCTTCTTGATACCGCTTTGTCAAAAAAACTGTAATACAAAAGAGCTGGCATCAGGAAATTCCTTTAACCGTTTACAACGACAGCAACTACAAACGACAACAGAAGCCTCTTTAGCCAGGAGTTCAGCGAGCCACACACCAGCCACCAGCTACCCCGGCCCCCCGTGATACTGAGGATGACCTTTGACCTTTTGGAGGTGGTGACACATTCAGCTCCAATGTGATTGGACGTCTTTTTGTGCGATGACATTCAGATGCTGTAGTCATCTTAAAATAGAGGGATTCTTTAATAAAGAAAAAAAGAACAGGACTTTGAGAAAAGACAACGGAGAGCGAGATGAAAAAGATGAAAGTGTAACCAAGTGTGTTTGCCTCGGGGGCTTCAACCTCAGGATGTACTGGGCCTCAGGACACATTTGCACACACAGAACACACACGTGCACACAGTGGGGCAAACCCTTCTGCAACCACTAGACTCCCTCCACACACACACACACACCTACACCCCACCTCACCCCTCCCCACACACACACACACACACCTACACCCCACCTCACCCCTCCCCACACACACACACACACCTACACCCCACCTCACTCCTCCCCACACACACACATGCACGCACACACACCTAGACCTCCTTCCCACACACACACACACACACTAGACCCCACCTCACCCCTCCCCACACACACACATGCACGCACACACACCTAGACCTCCTTCCCACACACACACACACACTAGACCCCACCTTACCCATCCCACACACACACACACACTGACTGACCAAAACTACCCATATGCACTTGCGATGCAAGCGTACAGGTCAGGAGCATCAGGCACAGCTAACACCACACCACCAGTCTGCACCAGCATGGTGGACAGCCCTAGACGCTGCCCCCTCCCTCCTCGGCCCCCCAGGCCTCAACCTCACCAGCACAACCCGGCAGAGGCATGCCCACTCGCTGCCACAGGAACCGAACGCCAACCAACCAACCAACCAGGTCGCTGTCTTGCTCCAGCGTGCTCGCTGCCACACCAACCCAACACCAACCAACCAGGTCGATCTCTTGCTCCAGCACCAGCAGTGCCAGGCCCCGCCCACTGGCCACTCTACTCTCTGAAATACAGGAAACAGCCATTTTTTCGTCCAGAAAAATAATGTTCATGAGGTGACAGTGGACAAGATCATGTGACTTCCAGCTGGTACCCTGTGTCACCTCTGTCTCCGTCCCCGTCCCGCAGTCACCCGAGAACTAGTGGACAGAGCAGTCGGAATGTCCTGTCAGAATGTCCAGCTGCCTTCAGGACACATCTGGGCCACAGCTGGGCAGCCAGGCTTCACCTGGGACGAGACAATGGAGGGACGGGAGACGATAAAGGCTAATCCAATAGTATTTGTCTCGTTCCCCAGGCATCATCAATCGATCACGTTGAATGTACCTCCTGAAACCCTGCCTGTGTTTGTGCTACCCAGCCCGCAACCCCCACCCCTGCGTTCTCAGTGCTCCCCCAGCCCGCATCCCCCCTGTGTTGACACTGCCCCCCCCCCCCCCCAAACTTCCTGGCAAACAATCAAGTGCTGATAACAATCCCCCACAATCCACCTGTGCAGTCCTGCTCACAGCAGAAGATCCTTTAGCCAAATGTGGTTCATTATGATATTGCAGTGGGGCTTTTTATAGCTCAGCCCCAACACGCACACACACACACACACACACCCATGAACTACCAGACCTTGACTGTGGATGTGGCCCCCGCATCCCTGCAAGTGAGGAATGTACCGGAGTCATCGGTGTAGGGACGTTCAACACCACCCGCGTGGTGTTTTACGTAACGGACAGACGGAGGTCGGTGAGAATGCCCCTCGCCGTTGCCCGAGAAAGCGAAGCAGTTGCCTCTTTGAGGGGAGAGACTTCCTGGAGATAATCGAACATTTAATGTGAGCGTGTAAAATTGTTTGAACGAAGTTCATGCGGCGTGGACATCAGTTTTGTACACTTCTTTGTCATTTGTCTTTGATTTCTGTTTCATTGAAATGTATCCTCGGCTGTGATAAACGTGCTCCGTGGCAACTGTGACCATCGCTTTGCTTGCCAGGCCAGCAGGGGGCGTGGTCTCCGTGTTGCTCTGTATGTACTGGTTATCTTTCCACGACTTTGTCCGTCCAATATATTACGTGCCCGTCATCGTCAGTGGAAGTAAAAGATGTTCGTGTTTGTTTTGAAGACGCAAAAGACAGATAAAGGAACAAACATTTATTCAGAAACCAACTCATACCTCAGTCTAAATGTAAACCTATCCTAGGTTATGCTATGAGAGAATGCTCATACATTCTCCTTATTTCCTGTTTTTGTTTTTGTAAATCAGAAAGCTAGTCTGTTTTCAGTGGTGTTAACACTAACACACTCGTCCTCCTCATCCATGAGTGTTCTCTGGTGTGGTGCTGTGCTGTGTTAGGGTGTATCCTTCAGTGTTTCATTCACACATACAAACCCCCAAAGTGAATGTAAGCAATGCACAACACATGTGTATTCAGAACGATCACAGGGCGAGGGGCTTTGACACTATGCGTTGAGTTTTGCTTGGAATGGAAACCGTAACCGGAAAGCTAAACAAGGCAGTGAGCTCTAGCTTAGAGCGAGCAGTTTCGGAGTGTGGCGAAACACAGTCATTTTGTGACAGGCTCAGAGAGGTCAGAGAAAGAACAAGGTTTAATTTATTGGTAGCAGTTATGGGAAGAATGCTTTTGTGAGAAAATCCAGCACCGTAAACTCAGTTTTCCCTCCAGAGCCTGTTTCCCACAAAAAGATACTTTTTTTTGCATTTAAATCAACGTTTTGATCAGTGTCAAACAATCATGTTGTGAATGACTTGATTTTTAGGTGTGTGTGTGTGTGTGTGTGTGTGTGTGTGTGTGTGTGTGTGTGTGTGTGTGTGTGTGTGTGTGTGTGTGTGTTTAACCTTTGGATCTGGTTTAACATTACTACTAGATCGCAGATCACCAAACCAAATTGCAAGTATTTGTCCTACATCAGAACTATATAGCAATGAAAACTCTAATGTGATTTTCTCAAGAATTCTCTTACAGTCTCAAGAATTTTCATTAAAAAAAAAACCTCACAAGGACATTTTTGGTTCAGTAGTGGTGAAACATCTGGTTAAAAATAACTTCAGTAAGGTGCAATATTTTTAATGATAATTCACAGAATGTAAAGAAATTATATCCTAATTCTATGTATAATGCATCTTGATGTGGGATATGTATGGACACCTACACAAAAAAGATAATTCACTATATTAATCACATTACAGTGTAAAAGCTCGCACACTTTCAGCGTAACGTGAACACACAAGACTATCTTCACACGCTTCGTCCTAAGTTGTAAACATACACCTTTTCCATAGAGCTGTCATGCTTGTGTGCACTTATAAACTGCCACAAGCCGTTTGTTTTGATTTGATACCACTTAACATGGTGATGAATACTTAACACGCTATTGGGCATGCACCTTGGATGTTCGATCCACCAAGGCCTGTGTACAAAGGGCAGATATGATTATTGAAGCATCCTTTTTGTGGCCAAGCAATGACTTATAGGCCTATCCCCTCCGCGGTAGCATTAACAACATTAAGAGTATGTACACTACTAAATGAAACAGCATGGCAAGTTTTAAGAAATTGCAGTGAACCCTCCAGATAGTTTTACAGAATAGCCTCTTGATAAAAAAAATCTGAACAATTTGGGTGATTCAAGTGCTGCATTTTTGCAGGGCTAAATTACTCACTCATTCCGGAATCTTCAGAAATATTAGTAGGTGAAAGAGCAGCGTGGAATTCTAGAATTTTTGGAGTGGGATTAGACAGCTGACTTATGGTAAACCAATGAGAAGTTAATGCCAGAACAAGAAGTGCACAGTGTGATTTTACCACAGACCTTGCACAGTGTGTATGTTTCAGCTGGCCTTTTGGCAGAAAAAAAGACTAACATGCAGAGTTGTACAGCTAGCTGTCTAAAGGCAGATAGAGATTGTCCTGGGATTTTATTTTTCATTTCCTAAAAAGCTAACGTGACGTGATGAACTGCATCACGCATTTGGCCTTCCTCTTGTTTCTGCAGTCTGGTGCCAAATGTTTAGATTTTCTTAACGGGAAAATATCTATGCAATTCCAGCTACATAGGTGGGGGATGGTTTCAACGGGCAATCACATCTCTCTGGAGAGTTCCTCAGTGGCTGAGGAGCAATCACACTGAGGAGGTGATCTGAATGTTTGTACAGGCCAGACTGAGAGATTATGAATCTGTGTAGAAATGTCTGAGAAATGAGAAGTATTCTTTTAAAAACTAAGAGTAAAAGGCCGCTCATTGCACTGCTCAGACTCGTCCCCCAGAGCTGACGGGGGAACCGGAGGCAGGGGACAGGATGAGGTGTACATAAGACTTGTTTGGACAGCTGGCCCACTGAAGTACACACCCTCATCTAAGCATGCGTTTTTCTTTGTCATGTTCTTTATTCAGTGTGTATGCTTGTTTGCGCCCGTTAGTGTTTCACACTCCTGCTCCAAGAACGAAGTACAGTCACAGTGGTTGTAAAAATGTCAGTGACTTTAAAAAAAGAAAGAAAGAAAGATGGAAACATCGTCCTCCTTGCATAAAACTGCAGAGGGCTACAGCGTCTGGACAGTGACAAACAGACACCTTGGTGTGGTGCCATCTCCTCCCCCTAATCTGTACACATGCAGAAACTATGCATCGCACTTTTCCCCCTCAGCCAAAGGTATGACATGATGACAGACATGGACGCTTCCTGGACGGATGGTAGGCTCGCTCGGCGCATCTGGGCCGGGTAAGGCCCAGTGCCGGCTTTAGTGAGCTGAGCGATCACGGCAGATGTGCCCGTTGAAGTGAATGGAGTGTAACCGCGACTTAAAGCTATGATGGAGCTCGAGCAGAGACACTTACAGATGCATCCGTGTTTTTTTTAACCCATCGAGACGAGCGATGCGAGAAACTTAGGGGTTTTAATCCGAAGGATGACTCAGGTATATAAGACCATGACTTTTTTTCATTTTAATAAATGACTATCGTCTAGACGACAATTGTTCACTCATTCTTCTTTGCCTCTGGGTTCTTGTATCTTTGTGTTACACATCACTCTGCCACATCCATGACTGCAAACATAATCAACATAATCATATGTTTTGTGCATACACACCCCCATTAAGTCAAGAATTAGATTTTGTATTTTTGGGCCTCTTTGTGTTGCAGCATCTTTAATTACTACATGTGCATTTCTCTGTTCACCTCTGTAAGGGGTCTGATACCAAACAGTGAATGACGGCTGTAGCGAAGGAGAGGAGAAGTCACCCCACCTGGCTTCGAACCCGGGTCTCTGGGGTACCACACAGGGGCTCTGACCGCAACGCCAAAGAGCCAGGCTCGTTGGGATGGCAGTCAGAGCCCCTGTGTGGTACCCCGGCCTCCCCTTCGCTACAACGGCACTTTGCTAGACACTTACTGCTGCCATTTTCCTTACAATCAGTCACAGAAATGTATGTAACAATGTATCACTTTTTTTTAGCCACACAGGTACCCAACTGTATCCCAGTGTTTAGAGGAAGCTAGCAGACAGTTATATGGAGGCATGGTTTAATGTAAGAACAACAGATGAGGCACAGTAATGCTCTATTTTGCCTCAGTGTGGGTAAATGTTTTTCAGAGCACTTAATAGATGAGCTGGTCAAAGCACTCCAACTATATAAAATTGAAGTGAAAACACACGTCATGCCTGTGTCAAAATACTTCCTTGTTAATCTGCCATTCTATTTTTCAAGCTATTGAACACCATGTGGGCAGAACAGTTTTTCACTTGTAATGAACAGCACTGAAGGTAATGAACAGCACTCAAGGTTGTGCACTGGTGTATTAGTGTCTAGCTGGCAGTACAGGACAGCCTTCTGCAGCCGGGACCTTATCGCAAATAGCATCAGTCAAGTGCACATAAAACAGTGGACCGAAGTGAGTTTATGGCTTTATGTTGAGCACAACTGCTGTGAGGCTGTTCTACTTCTCTTTTTAATCCCACTCAGGTCAGATGTAGAAGTGGCCCTAAGAATGACTTGCAGGAGTCTCTTTTCCAATGCCAGCCTGAAATGCATTGTGGGAGGCGGCTACAGTACAGGGACATCTCAATGAATTATAATATTGTGGGAAACGTTTATTTATTTTAATGCAGTGTGAAATGCAATAGTAGGTCCATTCAAGTACTGAGGTAGCTTTGGGCCTGCCCATACTGCCTGTGACGTTACAATGAATTTCATGTTCAAGTCAGTCTAGCCAACCTACCTATGCTCGGCTGTTCCTTTGCCCGAGAAAGTGGGCACCAATGAGTACACTGTACACTGAAGAAGGCACACGCCGAAACGCGTCTGTGCAATAAAAAGTCTGGTATGCAAAGTGCGGCCTCTTCTGTTGTTTTAATTCGATTTTAGATTTAGGCCAGCACTCTAAAAAACGTTTAGATTACACGTCGAGTGAAGCCTGCTTCTATCTTTGCTTTACACCAATGAAAAACAAATGTGTCATCGAAATCAGTGGTCTGATTGGTTGTAGCTCTGTCCAGGAGTACACAGAGGCATTTGAAAGGCACATGTTGATTCCGCCTCTGAGAACTTCCTGTCTATGGGAGGTTTGCCAGACAGGCTCCGTCTACGAGCTTGGTGCAACAGCTAGGCTAGTACTGAGGGCATACACATGAGCATACTTTTCAGAATTCTCTCATTTTTTGAATTAAAAATCAGATACTTTGGGTTTTCATTAGCTGTAGGCTGCAATCATCAAAAATAAAGCAAATAAATGCTTGAAATAGTCAATTTTGTGTGCAAAGAATCAGTGTAAAGATTTTTTCTTTTTTATTGAATTAATTAAACAAATGAACAAACCTTTCCACAATATAATAATTCACTGAGATGCGGCTGTATTCTAATAGAGACGGTGCCACCTGACAGTGCTGCTGGTAAGGCCCAAAGTGGTTGAAGAACTAATATGA
>CM050216.1:35356242-35368742 GCA_027475355.1 Coilia nasus | reverse complement strand
AGAGAGAGGGAGAGAGAGAGAGAGAGAGGGAGAGAGGGGGGGGGGCAGAGAGAGAAAGAGAGAGAGAGAGACAAAGGGGGGCAGATAGAGAGAGAGAGAGAGACAGAGAGAGAGAAAGAGGGACAGAGAGATAAAGAAAGAGGGGAAAGACAGAAAGAGAGAGAGAGACAGAGAGAGAAAGAGGGACAAAGAGATAAAGAGAGAGGGGGGAGAGAGAGAGAGACAGAGAGAGAAGGTGAGAGAGACAGAGAGAGAGAGATGGACAGAGATAGACAAAGAAAGAGAGAGAAGTAGAGGAAGGGAGAGACAGAAGGTGTGAGTCCATATAAATTTCAACACACATATCATCCTACTAGCAATATCATGTCCTACTAGCAATATCATCCTACTAGCAATATCATCCTACTAGCAATATCACGTCCTGTTGAATGCTTTGCTTTGTCAATTACTAAAATACAAGGCAAATGTGATGCTTGTGTTCTGGAAGCAAACTTACAGTTAATGGCACAAACTTACAGTTAACGGCACACAAAATGGCGAAACCTTATTTTCGCTAACGTGTGTAGGCTAATGTTAGTGCACAGTATCTTACATAGTGGGACCTACCTAGATATGTAGCTAACACGGTAACTAACACAGACAGACAGACAGACAGACAGACAGACAGACAGACAGACAGACAGACAGACAGACAGACAGATAGATAGATAGATAGATAGATAGATAGATAGATAGATAGATAGATAGATAGATAGATAGATAAATAGATAGATAGATAGATAGATAGATAGATAGACAGACAGACAGAGACAGAGAGACAGACAGAGAGACAGGCAGGCAGGCAGGCAGACAGACAGACAGACAGACATTGAGTACCGGAAAGCTGCCAAGGAGGGTGACTCCGGCGGCAGTAATGAAACCGAGCACCAGGCCGGCGAGGTTGGCACGGCGACTCTTGTCACCAAGCTCCCGAACCTGCTGATAGCGGATCACCACCACCCAGATAACTGAGGAGAGATAGACCTCACACACTCACTTCAGGTATCACCACACATCATAGATGCATCACAGAAGCCAAATGCATTATCATGCATTCATCCAAGAATCAACCCCAAATCTGCACAGCATAACACATAACATATTCATCTCAGAAACAACACCAAAGCACACTGTGATACAATCCATAACATAATTATTCAAAATCAATTTAAAATATTCTCCCAAACTGGCGGACTGATCAGTTGCCTATTTGCACTGATATCACCACATACATTTTTGTCGCATTTTTTGTCCCACAAAGAAAAAAAAAAACTTAGATGATCAGAGACAGGTAGTAGATGATTAGAGACAGGTAGTAGATGATCAGAGACAGGTAGAGGATGATGATCAGAGACAGGTAGTAGATGATCAGAGACAGGTAGAGGATCATGATCAAAGACAGGTAGAGGATGATGATCAGAGACAGGTAGAGGATGATGATCAGAGACAGGTAGTAGATGATCAGAGACAGGTAGTAGATGATCAGAGACAGGTAGTAGATCATCAGAGACAGGTAGAGGATGATGATCAGAGACAGGTAGTAGATGATCAGAGACAGGTAGAGGATGATGATCAGAGATAGGTAGTAGATGATCAGAGACAGGTAGTAGATGATCAGAGACAGGTAGTAGATGATCAGAGACAGGTAGTAGATGATCAGAGACAGGTAGTAGATGACCAGAGACAGGTAGAGGATGATGATCAGAGACAGGTAGAGGATGATGATCAGAGACAGGTAGTAGATGATCAGAGACAGGTAGTAGATGATTAGAGACAGGTAGTAGATGATCAGAGACAGGTAGAGGATGATCAGAGACAGGTAGTAGATGATCAGAGACAGGTAGAGGATGATCAGAGACAGGTAGAGGATGATGATCAGAGACAGGTAGTAGATGATCAGAGGCAGGTAGTAGATGATCAGAGGCAGGTAGTAGATGATTAGAGACAGGTAGTAGATGATCAGAGACAGGTAGAGGATGATCAGAGACAGGTAGTAGATGATTAGAGACAGGTAGTAGATGATCAGAGACAGGTAGAGGATGATCAGAGGCAGGTAGTAGATGATTAGAGACAGGTAGTAGATCATCAGAGACAGGTAGAGGATGATGATCAGAGACAGGTAGTAGATGATCAGAGACAGGTAGTAGATGCATTGGGGTTTTGTACCCCAGAGGGCTACACTCACTCAGAAACGTCCACACATTGCAGATGAGGCAGAACAGAGAACTCTGGGGCTGGTCGGTGGCACACTCACTGTTGGCAAAATCACACACACACACACACACACACACACACACACACACACACACACACACACACACACACACACACACACACACACACACACACACACACACACACACACACACACACACACACACACATTCTGTTTTTAGCCCAAGCATTAACGCAGACTAAATCAGTCAACTTCAGTGTTAATGTCAAAGTCAAAGACCCCTCCCACCTTCACATCAAAACATGTCTGTAGTACTTATATGTAAAGACGCATGACTGTATACTATTGCAACATTTCATTAAATATTACTTTATTATTTTAATAATAAACACAAGACTGATGTTATATCCAAATGTAGGATCAAAGGTGCTTCATTAGCATGACTGTTTAGATACATGCAAAAAATAACAGTAATACAAAATAGAGCACCTGTAGAATATAACAGTAAGTGGTTGTAACAATGTAACTGTGTGGTTGTACAGTAGTTAATAGTGTGACTGTTGGTTTGTGTGTGTGTGTGTACATATCCATGTCCCTGACTTCAGTGAATCTCCGTAATGCGTATGCGTATGCTTCTCTGCTGTATCAAGACACTTATTGTATCGGGCAGCAGCCTGGCAAGGCTATGTGACGCAAACAGACAATATCACTCAACTGGCTCAGCTATTTGAATCACCATTACACATTTACACATTGCCACATACTAGATCAACTCGTGAATCACCATCATACTTTTGCACAATGCCACATACTGACAACTGCTGTTGTCAAGTCACTGTGAATGTTTCCTAACCAGTGGTGGGAAACCCTTCTCCGTGCCCTTTGACCCAGGTCACTGTCCCATGCTGTTCCTAACTGGTGTGCCTTTCACAGTGTGACAACTAAAGGCTCCTGACACACTGGCATCGAGGGCACCCACTGCTGTGCTCACCTGATGAAAGGGACTTTTGCGGTCACATTGACAGAGTTGTTTGACACTGAAATGGCATATCTGGAATACAAAAAAAGAGAGAAAGAAAGCTTTAAAATGCATATATTTTATGCATATGTGTTTCTTTAAACTTATAGCCTACAGACATGGGAAAAACAATAAGTAAAATGATGTATAAATAGCAATGACGAGATACATGTGTAAGTGGAATAAAAGTAAAGAGTTGTGGCTACATGGCAGTGAAAAAGAGGCAGAGATGCAAGTAATCAAAAAAATTGACGGGCGCACGAAATACTCACACTATCCATGTTCCCACGAAGCCGCCCACTGCAAGTGAAACAGGAAGTAATGCCCATGCCCACATTCTAAACTCGTCAGAAGTTAAAGTACCAACTTAACTATTTATTTACATTACTTACACACATTGTCTAATGCCTCCCTGTCAGAATCATCCACGGCACTGTGGTTGGCCTCGTTACCTTTAAGGCCTAGTCCATAACTTAGCTTTGCCTACATTTCAAGTGAAATGTGAAGTAAAGTAAGCTATGGTAGGGATCTTATTTGCAAGTTCCCACGAAGTTACGACAGGCTGTTAATAAAAGCCAACATGTATGTAATAATGCATTAGTAGACTATACTAAAATCAATATATGACCTAGGAGTTTTTTCTGTTCTATAAACTTGTTTCAAGTTCACAAGTCCATCGCTTGTTCTTACCAACCTGATATGGGCGTTTTCAAAACAAACATACGCAACGCGAAATTTGACTAAATAACTTAAAGATACAGACCGCTTTTTTTCCTGCGTCCCATATATTTAAAATATATTAGAGATTGCACAATATAAATAACCTACGCCTACATATGCGCCTTTTCTCATCCTATACGTTTACTCAGTAAATACAAGTGAGTCATGAAAAAGTTTAGAAATGAAAATATTTATTTTAACTATCAATTAAATAAACCAGCGTTTTTTGAAGGCATCATCATGCACACACAAGTCAACTGAAAACCCATAGATTAGGTTGTAATAGAAATGACTCTGACTGAAGTCTAGGTAGTTTGGAGTTGCAGTGGTCAAAAATAGGCCTCTGTGCGTTTTCCAGATATTACACCATAACAACAATATTTACCATAGTTTTGAATCTAAAACAAATGGCAAGGATGCGAAGTTCATCAAGAAGGCGTTACAAAAAATCCTGAAAGCAAGTGCACAACACAAACATGCACTACAGTACCCCCTAATGCAGTGCAGTATCGAAATAAACACAAACATGCACTACAGTAGCCCCTAATGCAGTGTAGTATTGAAATAAACACAAACATGCACTGCAGTAGCCCCTAATGCAGTGCAGTATCGAAATAAACACTGAACAGAGTCCACTCTGACATCAGCACTGTCATCACCTCTGTCATGCTTTAGTGATCACAGCTATCCAGTAACGGTTTAAACAAGCGCATAATTTGCACAAGGGTTACAGGGGTCATGACCCCCGCGAAAATCACATCCAGTCAGTCAGTATACCCCCCACCCCCCAAATAATCACATCATTGCAATAAACAAAAACATATTAATGGCAGTGTACCCCCCCCCCCCCCCCCCCCCCAAAAAAAAGAAATGCAATCCAGTCACTATACCCCACCCCCACCAGATTATCACATCATTGCAATGAATAAAAACATATTAATAGAAGTGTAAACCCCATGGGCCATGGGTTGGAGCCACTCTATGCCACAGAGTTCCTGTCACCGGTGGCACGCCTCTTCGATCCGTCCTGCTTGTACACGGTCAGGTGGTGGCACTCGATGTGGCGAAACTCGACGGCGAAGAGGCTGAAGAGGAAGAAGAAGGTCATGACCAGGGCCCACTCAAACATGGCCGCCGGGGACTTGTAGCCCGTGTTGTGCAGGACGGCCACTGGGGGAGGAAGAGGGCAGTCAAGGAGCGCAACAGAGGCAGGCAGCTGTTGCCACATCACATTAGGCTACGTATTAGGCACACAAATGCAATTCTAACCACTGCGGATTGGGAAATTTAGAAAAGTCCAATGTTGCTAGATCTCATGTGGTTAGATTGCAAAAAAAAACTAGGGTGTGTGGACTGTGGTCTCCTTGGTTATCACATTTACCTCAGAAATAAAAATGGGCAATCACATCCTAGCATTGTCACATCCTAGCTAATATAATGACCTTTAACCCATTGCCCTTGACCTGTGACCTTTTGATTTGTGTGAATCAGGGGGTGACAGCTATCTTGGCCAGTGGAAGCCTTCAACTATCTGATCTTTTGAGTCAACTACAATGGCTGTAGGTCACATGACTCACAGGCTTCAACTCAGGGCGAGGCTTCTCTGGCCACATCCGCCATCTTGGTTAACTCTACACAATGATGTTCAGCATCCGCCATCTTCGTAAACTCTACACAATGATGTTCAACATCCGCCATCTTGGTTAACTCTACACAATGGTGTTCAGCATGCGCCATCTTGGTTAACTCTACACAACGATGTTCTGCATGCTCCATCTTGGTTAACTCTACACGACGTTGTTCACCATGCGCCATCTTGGTTTATTCTACACAACGATGTTCAGCATCCGCTATCTTGGTAAACTCGGCACTACGTTGTTCAGCATTCAGTCAGTGGATAAGCCTGGCCCCCTTGCTTCACTTACAATAGCTGGTGTGGATTGGTCGCACCACGTCCAGTTATACTACCTCCACGGTGTGCGTGTATGGTTTAAGGATACTGACGACAAGGAACACGGTGCAGAGGGTGCAGGAGATGGCGCGCAGCGGGCCCATCCAGCGCCGGTCCTGGGAGGGCTCGGCCTTGTACGTCAGCCACAGCTGCACCCAGAAGTAGGCCAGGCCCACGAAGAAGGCCAGGAAGGCCCCAAACAGGTGCACACCCATGGACACAGATTGCTGAGGGAGCGGAGGGGAGCAAAGAGGGGAGAGGGGGGAAGAGAGAGAGGGAGAGAGAGAGATTGACAGAGAGAGAGAGAAAGACAGATAGAGAGAAAGACACAGAGACAGAGAAAGAGGAGTAATATTTCTTTTTATTTAATTATTTTTTTCCTAAACAAGACCAACTCTTCCATGTTATGGCAGAATGTAAGAAAAGAGAAAAAAGAGAGAAAGTAATGAAATCCCACCTGGAAGTTGCCTATGACAGACACGCCCAATGAGGATATGAAGCCGAGCACTAGGGTAGCCCGGTTGGCACGGCGACACGTGTCGCCCAGGTCACTCACCTGCTGATATCGGATCACCACCACCCACACAACTAGAGAGAGACCACCCAGAGCAGCAGCATTACATACAAACATTAGGCTAACATATAGGGCAAACATTAGGCTAACATATAGGGCAAACATTAGGCTAACATATAGGGCAAACATTAGGCTAACATATAGGGCAAAAGGTACAAGGACTAATAGGTAGAGTCCCTCTGGCTCTCATGTACTGCTCTATTTCTGACACCACACATGGTCTTTTTAGTATGGGCTTAAAAGAGTACTTACTAAACAGACTGCTCAGATTGCAGATCTGTGAGAACAGGCAGCTCTGGGGCTGGTAGGAACCGCACGCACTGATAAAAAGCAGAAATGTATGTTAGCACTCAAAGCAAAGAGGTTTACTCCACCTGTCTTGCGTTATTTTAAGGCATCTCTCATCTCTCGTCAACTGCAGTCACAGGTATGAGCGCACTGTAAATATCACTTCAGAGCTTCATAGCTGGCATTATGGTGATGTTGTGTAGGATTTCCCATAAGCCCTATAGCATAGGCAAGCCTATCATTGCCATACTTCCTATTATTGGCCAGTCCACTTAAACTGAGGTCTTACTCAGTGAAAATTTATTTCATTTATTTATTTTTTTACTTTATTTTTACTACAATTTATTTTATTACTCAGTTATTCCCATGAAAATAGACAAATTCAGTTCCCTTAATGTAACCCGGGGGTAACTTCTTTTTTCACTGGATAAAACTTCAGTTTAAGTGGAACAGCAACAGAAATGGCTGATAATAGGAACTATGCTGATAATAGGCTTGCTCATTTTAAGTCCCTATAAGTCCATTTTACTAACTTTACCACATGTACCATATTTATTGTGTGAATAGCCGATGCTCCTGAGGGTAATGACATATATGATTAAAAACATAGATCTATCTTTATGTAAAATCCATTACAAATACTGCTCTGTGTGATCAATGACGTACAACCTTGATCCTGCTGTAATCTTTGTAACAAACAAATAAACAAAAATCGTCCTTTAACTGGTTAAAATTGTGAATCTAACGGGTTGCTGCTGTAGCCCCATGACATCTTAGGGCATATACCTGAGTGATGTAGGAAACGGAAGCATGACTCCAGTCAGGACTGAAGAGTAAGAATCAGCTGGAGATGCTTTCTAACATTTGGCCTTGACCTAGACTAAACAACCAGCCTGCTGACTACTCTTTTATAAACTTCATTTCTAAACATAATCGCTTATAAAATCTTAATTTATAAACATTCAGGAAGTATTGAGGTTCTGCATTTCACAAGTGCACAGCGTGCCTATAAGAAGTTTAACAGCTTCAGAATTTACTCTTCAGTTTCCTCGTCTTGTGCTCTCATTCACTGACTTACATCAGCACACATCTTAGTGAGAGTTTGCCTTTTCACTGCACAGAAGCTTTACTTTCAAAGAGGGAGGACTGATCCCTCTCAAGTAGGCCTATGTGCAGAGCCAGAAGGCACCATAATGACTGATAAATACATCTCCACTGCCCCAGAAATGGTTTATAAATGAGTTAAGAAGTCACCGTGGCATTTGCTCCAAACTTATATAACCCTACATAACTATAAGGTGTTAACATTTAACACAGTTGTGTCAGTGTGTCTACCTGATGTAAGGGAATCCTGCTGTCAGATTAACAGATCCATTGTGTACTGCCATGCCATATCTAAGAAACACAACAAAAACACATATAGACAGCATATAGTGTTTTTGTAACATATCACAACAAATAAAGCAGAAAAGGGAGCAATGAGAAAAGTCAAAGGGAAACACAGGCGTATACTCACACTATCCAAATACCAGCTGTGCCCCCTGCTGCCAGGAGGATAGGAATAAGTGCCCATGCCCACATTATACACAACCAGATCACCTGCATGTGGGTCACATGACAGATTACCAACCCAAGCACCACAGCCAACCGGCAAGATAACAAATATTCTATGGATGCCAAATATTTGCAATATGTTTTTTTTTTTTTTGTAGATAAAAACAATTACTATTATTTAGTGATGGAACACTAACTTATCAATGGTGATTTATACAAGGCTAGGACATTGGGTACTTACCTTCAGTAGATAAAATATTAAACTCAGAATCTACAAATAAGTAATCACATAACAACAGTAACTCTTAGTAACTGTGACCCATTGTAGTTTAAATAAAAACAAAATGTAAAGGCATTCAGAGACCAGTGTCAAAAAACATTACACATGAATGCAATTTTCCTGTTGTCAGACCAGTCCATGAGATGCGTGTAAAACTCTTAAAGCAATTCACATGGGAAAGTAGATCTAGTAGACAACCACAGCAGTCCCACTTCCCTCTTCAGCTTGAATACCTCGTTCAAGTAGTGTTCAAAGTACTGTTACCATATTGCACGGAATAGACCAACCCATTTTTTTCTTGCTTTATCTGAGTGCACTTTGGACTCTCTCTTGCTGTGTGTTTATTGTGGGGAAATATCATTTTCATACAACATAAAATGAATTACTCTGTAAGGTGAATTCAGGTCATGAAAGACCATACATTTTAAAATTTTTACTTTTTTCAAATCATGATCCTTCAAACATTGCCTTCTTCAAAGTTGTTCAGCTGGATTTTTATTCAAACTCTGTCTTTTGGCCACCCAAAGTATGTACTGAGCACTACCTTTGTGAATGTCTGACTGACCTGGAGTCAAGCATCATCTAATACACAAGGTTCAGCTCTTAGTCACAGACATCATGACTAAAACAACTGGACATTAAGGGGGCTCTCACCTTTGTTCCCATATTACAGCACGTTAAATTCAATAATAATTTCCCAGCACATCTCAAAATTACAATTATTGTACAGCTCTATGTTTCTGCCGTAGTAGTGTGGCTAAAGCACAGTTTCTGATATGAATATGCAATAACCCCCCTTCTTTCAAACAACAAATCAAAATATTAAGGCACCTCAGTTCACTTAGAGTGCACATTGCGCTCGTTTCCCAAAAAAAAAAAAAAAAAAAAAAAAAAACAATTCAACAGTTTAAAAAAGACAAACCATACACACACACTCACACTCACACAAAAGCCCCACATAAAATACTTCCTAGGAAACGGGTGTACTCTCAATCCTAAAAAACAAACAAAAAAATGATATGAATGAAATTTAACATATAAAAGGAAAACTCACCTACCCCAAACAAATCTAACAATGAACAGGTGTGCCTGAGCCTGGGGTATTAGTTTTGGTATAGGAGGTGGATAGGTAAATGTGGTAATAGATTAGTGATTCATGCCCTCTTTATTACCCTTAATCCAGCCTCATGGGCGCCATAAAACACACACCTGTCGGAGCCTTGCCCACTAGTTCAGGACGTCACATCAGAGACAACGTAGGCCTAACGCACACACCTGTCAGAGCGTTGTCCACTAGTTCACGACAGTATGCCAGAGACAACCTAGGCCTAAAGCACGCACATCCGCCTCAAGCAGCCTGGGTTCTGGACCATAAAGCAAAGCTAAAAAAAAAACAGAAACACAGTTCACGACACCAGTGTGCTCCCACAAAAGGTTTTTAATCATACATGACGTTTCGGGCACGGGCCCTTCATCAGACACGTCTTTTTGTGGCAGCACACTGGTGTCGCAGAGTCTGTCTTTGACTTTTTCAAAAAAACAGGAACAAACAAGGAGTATCTGGCGACAGCATTTTAATATTTGAGGTATATTTTACATTCAAATATTTGTTTGGTTGCATGTGAGTATATGTGTTTTCAGAGATCCAGCTCGATCTTCACGTCCATCTTGCTCCTGTATGGCTCCAGAATAGGATGCACTTCCTCTGACAGGAACCTGGCAACCTGGAGGAGGGACACAGAGATATTTGGCTCCATGGGTGATTGTTTAACTGTATATACCGGAGTGTCTTTTATGTGTGTGTGTGTGTGTGTATACTGTATGTGTGTGTGCTTGCTTGAGAAAACACCTGTTTTGCTTATTTAACAGTATATATACCGGAGTGTCGTTTGTGTGTGTGTGTGTGTGTTTGCATGAAGAAAAACCTGTTGTGCTTGTTTAACTGAATATACCAGAATGTCTTTTTGTGTGTGTGTGTGTGTGTGTGTTATGTTTGTTTAACTGTATATACCAGAGTGTCTTTGTGTGTGTGTGTGTGTGTTTGCATGAGGCACACCTGTTGTGGTGCACGGCCAATGAAGGTTTTGGGGTCCAGCAGGGCGTCCAGCTCTCCCAGTATGGGGGTGAAGTAGGCGTCGGCTCTGACCCGCGCCAACAGGTCATTGTAACATCACTATGTATAGACCACGGCCGCAGCCTGCTGAGACAGCACCCGGATCTTCTCATGGCAGTCCTGCCGGCGTGCGTGGGTGGGTGGCATTAAGAGATATGACATGTATTAGGATTAGCTGGTAACAATGGAGAGTGTGTTTTGTGATGGTGTGTGTGGGGGAAAGAGAGAGAGAGAGAGAGTGTGTGTGCGCGAGTGTGATGCTTGACCACGGCCGCAGCCTGCTGAGACAGCACCCGGATGTTGTCATGGTGCGTGGGTGGGTGGGGAGGGGTTGGGCGGTATTAAGAGATAAGACATATATTAGGATTAGGAGGAATGGTGGTGTGTGTGTGTGTGTGTGTGTGTAAGGGAGACAGAGAGAGAGAGAGAGAGAGAGAGAGAGAGAGAGAGAGAGAGAGAGAGAGAGAGAGAGAGAGAGAGAGAGAGAGAGAGAGAGAGAGAGAGAGAGAGAAAGTGCACGTGTGGGGAGAGAGTGGGTGTGTGTGTAAATATGTGTGTGTGTGTGTGTGTGTGTGTGTGTGTGTGTGCTGTGTCTCCAGTACCTGTCTGTGTCTGTTCCCTCCGGCATTCACCATGGCCATGATGATGTTCTCCGTGTGTGAGTGTGTGTGTGTGTGAGTGTGTGTGTGTGTGTGTGTGTGTGTGTGTGTTGTGTCCGGTACCTGTCTGTTCCCACCAGCCTTCACCATGGCCATGATGATGTTCTCCGTGTGTGAGAGTGTGTGAGAGTGTGTGAGTGTGTGTGTGTGTGTGTGGTGTCCGGTACCTGTCTGTTCCCACCAGCCTTGACCATAGCCATGATGATGTTCTCCGTGTGTGAGAGTGTGTGAGTGTGTGTGTGTGTGTGTGTGTGTGGTGTCCGTTACCTGTCTGTTCCCACCAGCCTTGACCATGGCCATGATGATGTTCTCGGTGGCCATAAAGGGCAGCTCGTGGCGAATGTGTCTCTCAATCACCTAATGAGACAGGGCCAGTATCAGACACCTCTTTTTTTAATACGCAATGGCCATTTAGCTGAACAGAAAGCTTTTGTGGGCTCCACAGGCAATGGCAAAGCAAACGTAGTTTCATTTCATGAACATCATCAGCACAAGACAAGGTAAACAATATATGGATGCCAAAAAAGGGGTAGTGGTGTTTCTAAAATGACATGTAGAACAGGTTACAAAAACAGGTTGAAATAAATTGGTGAGATGTATTTCAGTTAACCCATTCAAAGTAAAACTTAATGTTTAATAGCATTTTAACCCTAACCCTAACCCTGACAATTCCCACTGTTCACCGAGTTTTTCGATGTCTCGTGATATGTGTGTCAGCAAATATGTGACACTGGACGTGAACTTTTGTCTCCAAAGACAACAGGGGGGTTGACTCCTGGGGACACTGGGGACAGGGGCAGAGAGTCGTCCTCCGGCTTTCTCATCCTCCAACTTTCTCAACGCAGCACGATCAGGGTAACTTTCTCACCATACCACCATTTCAGCCTAAATGACTCAACAATTTTGTAATAACCGTACGTGTCCTGTCTGGTGTTGTAATGGAACGAGAGACAGCTACTCTTCCCTAAACTACTTCATCTGTGACGCTATTGATTCTCTGTCTTGCCAATAGCCAATGAGCAGCAAGTGGCTGACTGACACCATGACCTTGAGATGACCTCCGGGTGCTACCTATTACATTTTACAATAATTACATAAACATGTCGATACCCTCAAGCCTGCTATTGT
>CM050216.1:35238742-35353742 GCA_027475355.1 Coilia nasus | reverse complement strand
AGTTCTGAAGAAAACCTTGTCAGTTTGGTGCAGCATGTAATATTTATTTAAAGTGATGTTTAAATGAAAGATCTGCAAGGGGACATCTGGAATCACTACCATTTTGGAGCAGTGTGTCAGCAGACTGTTACTCCACCTGATTGGCTCTTAATGACTGTCTGGGACAATAGAAAAGTGCCTTGTGATCAACCAACCTTGTGGATGGAGGCTCCCAGGCTGGCCAGCACGGTGAGAGAGTCTATGTCCACCTTACGGCTGTAGGTCTGCCCCGTCACCAGGTAGGCCCTGCACCCCACAAGCCCAGAGGTTAAATTGGGCCAGAGCCCTGCGGTGCTGACCTCCCCCTCCTCACCTCAGCAATACAGAAAAACTAGATGTCTATATTTACATGGGGCCATGTAAAACGCTCAAACATTTAAACATGATTTATATTATAAAATCAAAAACATTTTGAGAGTCTATGCTTGTCTATTTGTGCTTTATCAACAAGTACTTACTTTTTAAAGCCGGCCATTTCTGTGACCATTCTGTCCAGATCCTCCACCTAAAAAAATTTGAGCATTTCTTTGATGCCACTAATTTTTTATACAAACTTTCACTGTTAAAAATTGATAAACCACTGAAATGATTTTGGAAACATTACTTTAAGGTTGAAAAAACTACTTAGTGTTGCTTTAAAGTACTCTTGCATTGATTGTTGTTATTATGAACACGGAGGTGCTCACTTTATCGTGCTCCCCCTGGAAGAGCTGCAGGAAGCTGGCCTGGGTGCCCGTGGTGCCTTTGACCCCCCGGAAACGGATGTCGTCGCGGGCACGCTGAAGGTTCCGCATGTCCATGGTGAGGTCCTGCAGCCACAGGCACGCACGCTTGCCCACCGTCGTCAGCTGAGCAGGCCTGAGGGAGGAGGAGGAGAAAGAGAGGGATGAAAGATGAAAGAATGCACAGTCTGTGTGGTAAAAGAGACTCGATAAGAGACAGGTAGCACAATAGGCAGACATACAAGCCTTAAAGAGGAGCATACCACAACAGAAGACTACAAGACTACAAAAATAAAATAATACAGAGTTAGAATAGAATAACACAGAGAGAGGAGAGTAACAGAAAGAAACAAAATAATAAAAAAACATACTGTTGTGACAATCTTACAATACAACATTATTGAAATTGTTATTGTATCACTGGGCAGCTCATTTAGGACATGTTCCTATGCAGAACAAACATATAACATGCAACATCCCATGACATATATATATATATACACACAAATATGCAGATACACAAATACAAATACCACCTTACTGAAATACTCACTGGTAGTGGGTGAAGCCCAGGGTGGGGAGATGAGCGTATTTCTCAGCGAAGCTGGCCAGACGGTCAATCACACGAGCCAGCTAGGACACGAGGATTCAGAGTTCAGGATTTGAGCTAAACAGCTGCACTGCAGTCAGCTAACGGTTTTGTTTGCTTTGTTCGCCTCGTCTCCAATGTTCTTACCTTGGGCAGAAGGATGTCGAAGCCATCTCTGAGCATAATGAGGTCCTACACAAATAGACACAGAAAATAATAAAATATACCATCCTATATCAACCAGCAATCCATTCATTCAACACAGGCGCCCGATCTTGCTGTACTGGAATTAAATGCAGTAGCTAGTCCATTTGCAGTTCTGCTAAAAAAGTGCTAATGTGCTTCTATCTGTACATAGCCCAATCACCACTTATTATTATTTATTATGCCATTGCATATACTCCCTTCTTCCTTCCTCCTTTTGTACTTCACACTTTGATACAACTGTGGCTATTAATGGCCAGAACAGATTAAAATAAATACATTAAAATATAAATATTAAACAAGTAAAAAAAACTGAAACTATAAAACAAATCAATTAAATCAGTCTTTTAACATCAATACATGCTAGGAAGTTGAAAACATTTAAAGGTGAAACCATATAATAAAAATTCTCTTTAAAAAACTGCTGCCTTTTAAATCTGAGAGCAGAACAAGAAAATAAAATGTCCGTTTAGTTTTATTGTACAGGCAACTGTTTAATGACAATAAAGGTCTTGAAGTCTTTAAGTTGAAGTCTTGAAGTCTGCTACTCATGTAGTTGCCGCTCAAGTGTGGTGGTGTTGCTTACCGTGTTGTCCCCGACGTAGCAGGAGGTGGCGCCCAGGTGGATGATGGGAGCAGCGGTCGGGCAGCAGTGGGCGAAGGTGTGCACGTGAGCCATGACGTCGTGACGAAGCCTCTTCTCCTCCTCTGCCGCCATGGCGAAGTCGATGTCGTCCGCGTGGCTCTCCATCTCTGCCACCTGGGCGTCTGTGATGGGCAGGCCCAAAGCCTGCAGAAGAGGTGAGGATGAGCGTACAGGTAGGGCCATAAATAATATATACGGAAAATAAATAAATAAATAAATCATGATATATTTTCTAATATTGCCCAATGTCAATTTTTATCATGATTTTTCCCCTGATGCGCCCACTTTGACAGCATGTTGATTTAAAGCTGATTTTGATGGCACAAACTACCAACATATTTCACATACCGGCTTCATTTGCTCCATGTCACTTTGGCCATAACCAAACCGTCACAACACAACTGCCATTGTATAACTTTATTTGTCAACAGTGACCACAGCTTTAGGGAATAACTTCAAGTCATGTTCGATTAAATATAGCCAAGGCTGATAATGATCACGATTGATTAATCGCCCAGCCCTACGTACAGGAGGAGGAAGAGGAGAGGGGGGAGGAAGAGGGGGAAGAGGAGGAGAGGAAGAGAGAAAGAGAGAGAGAGAGTGAAAGGAAAGAGTGCAGGGGTGTTCAGATATTAGGATGAGGAACAGGAGGTTATGAGTGCAGAGAGGCCTGAGGAGAGGAGAGAAGAAACAGGAGAAGAAAGGGAAGGAAAGAAAGAGAGAGAAGTCTGTAAAGATTTTCATTCATTCAGGCCGTGGTAGTCTAAGGAACTAAATGTCTGTGAAGATTTTCATTCATTCAGGCCATGGTAGTCTAAGGAACTAAATGTCTGTGAAGATTCTTGTTCATTCAGGCCATGGTAGTCTAAGAAACTAAATGTCTGTAAAGATTTTCATTCATTCAGGCCGTGGTAGTCTACGGAACTAAATGTCTGTGAAGATTCTCATTCATTCAGACCATGGTAGTCTAAGGAACTAAGTTGTAAGCAACCTGAGTTCCTTTTCGAAGCTTGAAGGGAGAGAGACAAATGAGAGGAGAGACAAATTAAAGTGATGATTGAAGACAAATGGAGACTGGAAAGAAGCATGCTTTCCATCTGGTCTTTTTGTACTTTGTACCTTTTGTACTTGACACTTTCATACTTTCATCTTGCACCTTAGTGGACTTGCTGTTTAATTTCATAGTGCAGGCAACTTTTAAATGACAATAAATATCTTGAAGTCTTGAAGTGTTTTGTTCCTTCTGGCCTCCTGTTACTGTTTACTGTAATCTCTACAAACAAGCTGCCCTTTTACTGCGCATACTTAAACACCCTTACATTCAGACGCTTTGGGTAATCAAGAGTAAGACATACAAACACGCACGAACACGAAGAATTTCAGTCATAGCCCTACTTCTCCCAAGATGATGAGACACCTCAGTAATAAGCAAGCACAGATTGTACAACATGAGAAGAGGGCAAGTGAGTTTCTTCAAGCTAAAAGCAAAAGTAAACAAATAAGACTGCCAAACTTTAACCTTAGGTCTTTCACAATAACGTTTGGGGGAAAGGTCAGTATGCCAAATCTGGCCTTGCAGAAAACTGTGTTCACACAAAGGCCCAAGATACATGCTCTGTGTAGAAGACATAGCTTAAAGCCTTCTCAGCTACAATGAATGAATCCAAACACCCATATCAAGGTTAGATGTGTCAGTCTGCAGACTCAACTAGCTGTAGACAGACTTCCATTGGTGGAACATTTATTCAATTCTACTAAGAGTTTTAGTTACACCAGCCCAAGCAAACGTCTGCAAAGATGAAAGGTCACCTCCCCTGGGCTAACTCTACTACTACCCTGACATTTCAGGCACGCTATTTTAAAACACACAGACACACACGCACAGACAGACCCACGCAGACAGACACTGAGAACTATACATGACAAATCACAGAGGGTCGAGTGTACACTGCACTCCCAGGGACACACAGGCTCACAGTTTGTGGGAACATTTTTCTGGTGCTGATAAGAGATGACCCAGTGCCTTTTGTCCTCAGATGTAAGCAAGTCAGACACTGTGTAACCTATTTAGCCCCCCAGTTAAAGAGGTTCGGTGAGGATGTGCATGTGACTGGTGGGCCAACACCAATAATCTTTTCCTCTTGAGATAAATTTGCAAGGAGTGAGCTACCCATTGTGTTAATGAACAGCGCCACACACAACACGTGGCTTTAGTTTAAGTTTAGTAATTTGTTCATTTAATTAATGTGATGTCAATCGTGGCGTCAATATTAATTAAACTCATGTGAAAGTTTCGCCTCTGCATGCCTGCATGAACTGTACCTATGTGCATGAACTGTACCTAAACTGTACCGCATGTCTTTGATTAGGATGGCGATAGTCAAAAGAAATATCTCTGGTTTCTTTCATTTTAATCACTCAACAGCAAAATCGCAAAGAGGCCCTGACACCAAGTCTGATGGGAGCTCTACTCCATGCTTGACTTGAATTGAACTTGCGGTTCCTAAACAATAAATAGATTGTGCAAATCCGACTGAAAAAAAAACTTTGTAATACTGTACAAAGCTAATCATAAATGATCTGTACATTGGGCAATTCTTGAATGATGTTCAATACTTCTTAAATAAACTGATGTAACACTTGTACTGGTCTTCTAGCGCTACATTAAAGTAGTCATGCAGTGGACTGGTGGAACGACCCCCTTTATGCTATTTTTAGAAGATGGGGGAAATTTGAGATGATTTGTTCAAGGTCGAAGACTTTGGGCACTTTTGTCAATGATAACAAGACTAGCTCCTAAACCGAATCCATAATGCGAATATGCTCTCGTCGTAGTACGCACGACTGATATTTTGGCATAGGGAAAACATTAACACATGCAAAAAGGCTAGATGTCCAGAAAGCCCGATATCCAACCTTTTCAGCTTTGGCGAGGTATATCCAGAGCTTCCTCCAGGTAGTGAATTTCTTCCTGTCACTGAAGTTATAAGCCATTTCCTTACTGGCATATCGTGACACCAGTGGCGACCTGTATTTCATAAACTCGTCTGCAGAAGCATCCATGACTGCAACTTTATTTGTTTTAAACTACTACAGAAACGGCGACCACTGAACAAACTCCTGCCAGACCCTGTTTGCTACTCAGACAGTCTGTGTGCACCCTGTGTTTTGAACTCGCATGGGCATGTGATTACGACAGTTCAACTGTGCAGTACGACATCTTGCGACAGCGATGCTCTGGTTCTCTCGTGCTCCATCTGTTTGCTCCATGGTTTGCTCCACGCATAAAGATTGGGCAACGTGATTCAAGAAAGGATTATGTGGCAATGATTCTGCGACAGCCTCAGTCTTCTCTGTCTATCTGCACGATTCTCTTTCTCCCATTTTTCCTTCTGGATAAATAAAGTATCTCTACTTACTACTATTATTATATCTGTTTACCAGTGTGTACTTTTCACAGCTGATTCTCGTGCATCAGTATCAGTATATGGATAAGGTCCACACAATTTCGAAGATTTGCTGCTAAACGGAATGATTCTGTGTCAATATGTCCAATGCCAAGAAAACCGTTAAAACACGGCCGCTGCAAGATACATTGTAACATTGACTGTGAAGATTTCGCAGAGCGCACCTTCCATTGTCACTCACACACACACACACACACACACACATTGACTCCGAATTACAGGAAACTTCATTAGGCTTTAATTTAACAGTTTTGTATATACGATCGCTGTAATTTGGGCAGCTTGATGTGGTGTTGGGTGGAAACCGGGACATTTTTGCGACGGGCTTCTGTCGGGACTCGGGACACGCGACTAAAAATCGGGACTGTCCCGGTCAAACCGGGACGTACGTCTGGTCACCCTATCTCTGCGCCGTGCCCACTCCCTGGGCACTCTCCAGGCGAGTCTGGACCCATATTCAGATGGCAGGAAACAGCGTCATGATGAGAACTGTTGATAAATATCAGGGGAGTTTCCAGATATCGTCGCTGTTCAGCAGAGCTTTCCTCATGTACAGTAAATGTGGTTATATTTGGGTAATGATTTTGTGTAGATCGTTGTTTGGTTATGCCATCCGTGATATACATGTGAATCGGGGAGACGGGCAAGAAATCTCCACTGAGGTAAAAGAAACGAACACCGCAATTAGGATACCTTAAAGTAGAAAGAGAATGTGGAATCAATCTGGGGGATATTGCCAGTCTGACAAAACGTGGTTTTCTCAGCCTTTTAGATAAGTCACGAAGACACGGTATAAGGAACAGGAGGGGCGAAAGAGAGAAACAAAACCGAGAGAAGAAGGAACAAGATGGCTGGTTCATACACTGGTAAGGGAGTGCGCTGGCCAACCATACAAGAACTACACATCTTCGATCAGATTCATTGTTTTCTGCTCCTGTTTTACGACATGCACGATCGTCTTCCATGCACTTCTTAAACTATTGTCGAATCTGAGGCTGCCTTAAAGCAAATGTGTCAAGGAACTGCATGCCTTTTAATTGTACCCTACTATTCAACCGACTTTCTGTCTTTGATTTCCCGTAGAGCCAAAGTTGCATGCCCGACGTGTACTGCTGATAGGCGGACAGCAGACAGGGAAAAGCTCAGCAGGCAACACAATCCTGGGGAAGCAGGTGTTCCCAGCTGAGGAAGTGACATCAGAGAGCAGCGAATGTCGTGGGGAAGTGCTGGGGTGCGTGGTCACAGTGGTGGACACCCCTGGACTGGGCTTGGGCAGGGGAGACGGAGAGACAGGTGGCAGTCCTGCTCAGGAGTCAGTAGACCCGTGGAACCTGAGCTCAGGTGTGCTGCTCTGCTCTCCAGGGCCACATGTCATACTGCTGGTGCTGTCCCTGTCAAAGCCCCTCACTGAGAACCACAGGAAATCTCTAGAAACTTACCTGGAAGGACTTGGCAGAGGTGCGTGAAGATCACACATCATCAAATATATTCCTGGCAGATATAGTAATGTAGTTCATGAGCATCAAATTACATAGGGCTATCTTAGTCTATCCTATCTATCACTGGGGTTGTGTGTTAGTATATATACCACCTGTATGTTTCAGAGGAAGGATGAATTCAGCAAAGATTAAAGCATTCCTTGTTGTCAGTTTTACTTGTCTACTCTCTTGGCTTTCTTGCGTATGTAGTATGTAGTGATGTCTGTGCACCGCCTGTACAGGTGTCTGGAGATTCACTATTGCGTTATTCACCGGTGCTGATGCATTTAAAGACGGAGAATGCCTGGAAAGTCACATCATCGAGGGAGGAAAGCCTCTGCAGCACCTGGTGGAAAAATGTGGTAACAGGTAGGCCTGCTGTCGTGCACCTGCAGCTATTAAGGCTTCAATCCTCATATTGACCTCCACCAAGGAGGCTATGTTTTTGCCGGTGTTTATCTGTTTGTCTGTTTGTCATGCTCGTTCTGAAATTTTGACAGTATGTCAGTATTGTCACTGCCTCAAGGTGAATCTTCTTTGGTGAAAATCGGTTAATTAATTACCTTACAAAAGGACAAATAACATGGAAAATTCCATTGGGGGGGGGGGGGGGTGTTGAACTGTTTGGCAGAGGTCTGTGTTCTGTGAGTGCTGCCAATGCATATTAGCCTTTTGGTTATAACTGGGTGCATTTACATTTTATTTTTTAAATGTTTAGTAATGTACTTTGTCCCTCTATAACAAACAAACAAACAAGCAGATAAATACATCTCCATTTACCTGGGTCATGGAAGGTAATGAAGGAAAGACAGAGACAGAGAGAGAGAGAGAGAGAGAGAAAGAGAGAGCAAGCTGCTAAGGGATCAGGAGTGGAATTTATGATAATTTAGTGGACAATTTAGTATGTTCTGAGCTGGATTTCTCCAGAAAAATAATAATTTGCCATAAGCGCAGTTTCTTGATCTATGACAAGCGATATTTAATCACATTGGATAGTCTTTCATGCTGCACTACACTACAGTGTAATAACATTATAATTAATGTACAATTCCAGCCATCGTCTGCTTGAAAGTGCATTATTCTCAGACTGTGACTAATTAGCAAGGAAAAATCAAATGCATATTCCATCCTCTGTTTGCAGTGTTTTTACATGAGCAAATATGTCTCCTAAATATGTCGCATCAACGGGGCATTGCATCGCTCTAGCGCCTCTGATCTACAAGGACTGTTTACCTGTGTTCACGCAAGAGCCCGCATCAACGGGGCATTGCGTTGCTGTTACAGTGCATTATTACGCCACGCAAGAGCTCGCATAAACGGGGCATTGCGTCGCTACGTCATTTTATTTACTGTGTTCATCTGCTCCGACGCCACTGGACTGCCAGAAATGTTGTTTTGTGGTGACCTGGCCAAACTGTAAAACAATTTGAGCTGCATCTTGTATGTATGAATTGTGCTATACAAGATTATTATTAATCTTATTATTATTATCCTTTAGGTACCACAGCTTGGACAACACCCGACCCAGTGAGAGGACTCAAGTTAAGGAATTGCTGCTAAAAGTGGAGGAGGTTGTGGAACAGAACCAGGGGTGGTTTCTGGAGGTGGATAGTTCTTGTGGACTGCTCAGCCAATATAGAACACGGAACAGTCAGATGTGGAATGTAGCAGTGGAGGCTGACAGAAGTGTGATGGAGTCATGGAACCTCCAGGAGATACCCATGTATATATCGCCCCCAAGAGGTGAGGAGTGCTACTCTTTTTTTTTATCAGTTGAAATATTAGCTTAATAATAAGCTTTGATCTCAATGGTGGTAGCTTAATTTGACTGCCTCAGTAATTGTGTATGATTTTTGGCAGTGAACAGCAACCTTGTGACAAGCCACCATGTGATTTCATGCAGTTTGTTGCATCTTAGTCAAAGGAAAACTTGCTTGACAGTCTGAGGGACTGTCTTACAACCTCCACCATCAGCCTTCTCATGTTGTGTCCCATGCCCTTACCATCCTCCCTCTCTCCACTCCTCTACATCTCAGAGCTGCGGATGATCCTGTTGGGCTGGAAGGGTGCAGGGAAGAGCATGGCCGGTAACACCATCCTGGGCTTTCAGGGTTTCGACGTGGGCAAGCAGACAGAGTTCAGCCTCCGGAGACAGTCTCAGGTGTCAGGGCGCAGGGTCACCGTGGTGGACACCCCCGGTTGGGACTGGTGGTCTCTGAAACAGACGCCCAAGCAGGTGAAGCGCGAGACGTACAGGGCTGGGGAGCTGCTGCACCCCGGACCCCACGCCCTGCTCCTCGTGCTGCCCATCGTGTCCTCCCTCACAGCCCGCAAGCGCAACGTCCTGGAGGACCACATGGAGAAGATCTTCGGCGGGCAGTGGTTCCAGTACACCCTGGTGCTGTTCACGGGCGGGGACTGGCTGCGATGCCAGGGCTACTCCATCGAGGAGCACATCCACAAGGCCGGGAAGGAGCTGGTGAAGCTGCTGGAGACCTGTGGGAACTACTACCATGTCCTGGAAAGTCAGAGCCTGGACGGACACAGACAAGTCCCAGAACTGCTCAACAAGATCGAGGAGATCATCACACATAACACTACAGATCCGTACTTGTACGTAGAAGGTAAGTCTTAATAGAAGTCTTTTTTTACTATTATTATTATTATTATTATTAGCATTATTATTATTATTACACATAGCAGCCATTTTTTATCCAAAGCAACTTACAAGAGAGCACATAAACAAGCTGCAGATATGCAGAGGAACACAGAGTAAGCAAAGGCATAACAAAGTTAGTACAGCCAGGATACTGGACAGTGTTGGTGAGTGGAGGTTAGTTTTGTTAGGAAACGAAGTCTTCACAAGCAATGACCCTACTCTCGTAGCATCTGGTAGCTTGTTCAGGTTGAGGTCGCTTGAGGTCGCTGAGATCGCTTGTGTGAGGAGAGGGCAAGGCCAGTCGGTTTTACAAATGGTAACTTTTAATATCACAGGCTTAGAGCCACTGCCCGCCAGCTTCGAGAAAGTGAGGCACAACCTCACAATACAACCTGACAAAATCAGACCCAAATCAGAATTTACAAAACTTAACACCAGTGTGCAGGGTTGCATTGAAAACAATAGAATCTAAGCCAATAGAATGTCAGATACGCAGTGTCACACTTTGTCGAAGCTGGTGTGCAGAGACCCTTTAGCGAGGCGATAAGGAAACAAAGCTTTAATGTTGCATCTACAGATGGGGAGAGTGTAGCGCACACACACACACACGCACTTGTAACAGCATGTCTGACCAGATCAGAGAAGTCTGAGATGAAGTATCTCAGTATCTCAGGTTTGATGAACAGGTTAAAGAGTGTTCTGCCTTAACTGACATGAGGCCACCACAGTACAGAGGAAGTCTGGTTATCAGCAATGCCAGAACATTTAAAAGAATAACAGACCAAGACTTCAAAGCGTTTCTACTTCAAAGCATTACTACTTTCTACTGTCAGTTAGTAGGTAGTTAATCTGCAGCATCTTCACTACGCAGCTGTTCTGAAATGTATATTAAATCAGGTCAGTTGTAGTATTCAGTGTGCAGGTTGGACAGTAAGCTGTTGAAAAGTCAGTGAATCTGTCGAATGTTTGTCATATTTCTTTGTAGTTTTGTGGACTATATAATATAGGGGAGACTTCAAAACACTTAACTGTTTAACTGATAATAAACTAAATAAGTACTGCACATAGTCATACATTATTACATAATTGTCTTTTCAATCACAGTGGGTGACGATTCCGTGGATCTGACAGAGACTTCAGAATGTGCAACATGCAATCTCCTGTGAAGAAAAAGATGCTGAACGTGACAAGACAAAGTCACATGCAAACCTTAATTGAGCATTAAGTTAAAACTAGATTGCATTCCCGCAGAAAATGTTAAATGTGGGCTTGCTAATGCTATTGCTAATAATGCTAACAAGGCTAATTAGCTAACTGTGGTAACAACATTACTCAGTTCTCTCATCTGATGATATTAGCAGTTATGCTAACTATGCTAGCAATGCTAACCATGCTAATTATTGACCTTATTCTGGAACCGACCATGGGCGGCGTGACGCGCTTCCGTATTGTAACGCTATTTCCGGGTACTATGCGCCCTAATGCAACCTTCTACTGTCTATGGATGCAACTCAGCTGATGTTACTTAAAATCTAACGATCTAAAATACCGGTCCATACATCTAGTATCGGAGTAAGCTATGCAATTAGACTACTGCTCCATGCTTCTAAATGTAATATTTCTGAACGTCACCAAACACGATATAAAACATTGTAACATTTTAGTGTGGGAACTTGGCTCAGCCAGAGGATAGGCAAACCGGGACCGAACTAAATATACAACGCCTTAGAGCAAAATAACATCGTATTCCACAGGATCCGCACACAGAACAACTAGATTAACAAATGAGAATGATAGCACAGGAAATTATGATGTTGGGAGAGTGCAGTGAATCCGTGCGCTTTGCCAAATGTAGAGAGCTGGGTCGTCAGTGACTTGCTGTCGGCGCAGACGGGTCAGTCAAGTGCAGGTGTAGCTATCTATGAAACAGCGCGACAGGCTGCTATGCATTACCTAAAGTGAAATTAATCTATTGGTGGCTTGCAGAAGCTAAACGTGAGATGTTGCTAGGAAAACAGTAGCTTAAGCAACGTGGTCTGCAGTTAGGGAAGTAAAAATTACAATGGACGTTTTATTAATAAAGAAACAACCCATTTCTGTTTGTTCGTTTTTGTTCCCTCAAATCTCCCTACTGCTCCGCGCTTCTACATTTAATGTTTCTGAACGTCACCAAACACAACATTAAACATTGTAACATTTTCGTGTAGGAACTTGGCTCACGTGAAGCGGAGAGAGCTGCGTCGTCAGTGGCTTGCTGTCAGTGCAGGCGGCTCAGTCAAGTGCAGTTGTATGCGTGTGTGTTGTCTAGCATCTTAATCAGCATTGCCTAAGGTGAAATTATTGTATTGGTGGCTTGCAGAAGCTAAACGTAAGATGCTGCTGGAAAAATAGTATCCTAAGCAACGTCTGCATAGTTAGGGAAGTTAAAAATACAATGGCCATTTCCATGAATAAAAAAAAAATCCCTTTCTGCACACACATGTTTATTTATTTTTTGACAAATTGCCCCTTGCCTCAGCCCACCGCTGCATGCTATGCATGCTATCCATGGAGTTCATTAACCTCGAGTGATGAGGCACAATCTCTCCATCCAATCTTTTTAGGTGTCTTTCTGAGTAAGCTATCCATCTTTATTTGCAAGGTTTTCCAACGTAGCTGACTTGCTGTAGCAAACCGACCGGAAGTAATGTTACAATCGCGGAAGACGAGCAACTTTGAAAATGGGCGTGTCAGAATAAGGTCAATACTAACTGTTTTACTCAGGTAGCTCAGCTAATGTTTTTAGCAATATTGCTAACAATGTTAACTATGCTAACAGTGCTAACTATGCTAACAAGGCTAAGTAGCTGACGTTAATAACTGTGTTTCTCAGCTAGCTCAGTTACTGCTTTTCGCAGTTATGCTAACAATGCTAACTATGCTAACAGTGCTAACTATGCTAACTGTGTTACCCGGCTAGCTCAGCAAATGTCTGTAGCAATATTGCTAACGATGCTAACTATGCTAACAGTGCTAACTATGCTAACAGTGTTACCCGGCTAGCTAAGCAAATGTCTGTAGCAATAATGGTAACAATGCTAACTATGCTAACAGTGCTAACAAGGCTAAGTAGCTAACTGTGCTAACAGCGTCACTCGGCTAACTCAGCTAATGTGTTTGGGTGTTATGACAATACTTGAGAGTTGTACTGCTTGACATTCCAAATGTAGAAAAATGGCAGTTGGTCCAGGTGAATATTGTTATCAGCTTTGGTCAAATCTTGCTGTCGCTCCCTTTACACCTATCACAGCTCAGAGGAGAGATCTGTCTTATTGGTTTTTAATAGCTCAATAGACTCAATACACTTAACAGCCTCAATAGAAACCCATTGCAATACATTAGGCAGGCCATGGCAGGGGTATTATGACATCACTTGAGAGTTCTATTCCTCAACATTCCAAATTCCAAAAATGGCAGTTGGTCCAGCAGTAACTGGCCCCAATATTTGCTGCCTCATTTTTAAATTGTCCTGTCTCAAAGAGTTTACATAGCAGCCGCATTGTTAGCAATATTGCTACAGACATTTGCTGAGCTAGCCGGGTAACACAGTTAGCATAGTTAGCACTGTTAGCATAGAAAGGCGAGTGGAGGTTAGAGTGAGGGCAGAGCTCACTCTGGCTGCTAGAGTGGAGCACTGTACTGTGACATCATCAGCCTGAACATTCCACCATTCATTTCAATGGGACAAAAAACGACAGAAAAACGACAATAACGGACGAACGACAAGAGATACGGAAAATCCGAATGTGAGCTACCATCTCCAAACTGGGCTGGTCGTTTTAGAGTTTGAACGGCGTCTCTATCTCGAAAGCCTGAGGACTAGTAGCGGAGGCGAAATTTGGGTGTTGAAAAATCAGAAAAATAAACGGTCGGATAACAATATGTGGGCTTTGCTAGGTAGCAAGCCCACATAACAACTATGTTCATGCAGTACTGGCACATAAGGCACATAATCATTTAGGTTTATTTCCTGTAAAAAAATATTTTCTATGTACACAATTGTATGTGGTAACTTGTCTTAAGTCCAAGTTTTCTTGAGATATTCTCTTGAATGTTTGTTTCACCCATGATGACTCCTTTACAGTGTAATATCTATGTTGTTACAAAGATTTTAAAAAATCTAAGCATTCCAAGCAGCTATTTCTTGCATTCATCTTTACATTACTCTTTTTTTCTGTCCCCAGATCGTACTGGGTTAGTTCTGCTAGCTACCCATGCATGTGTGTGGCATCTACATGGCTCCCTTGCATGTGTGAAGAATACGGTAGACGGATAATTATGCCTTGCCAGTTTTAAGTGTCTATGACATGCTGTTTATTTGCATGTTTATAAGTCCCCGTCAGATTGTTTTTCACCGAGTCATGCCTTAAAAACAGATTGCAGTGTCGAGAGTGGATGGGCTCTCAGAGTGCATTTCACACAAACCTACATGCATAGCAGCTGTGCACTTTAAGCCTTAACCCTGAATGTTGGCACAAGTGCCAAAACACAGGTGGATTCATTAATGTGTAGAGACTTGTAAGATTTACACATTTATCCACACACATATGTCCATTGTCAGTTGTTTAGTATTATCAGCATTGTAACAGCTATTGTTCATATGGTGTGTATTGAAGTGTTGAGTATCAGTACCAGTGTTGAGACCACACTCCCAAAGACTGCAGTAATCACAGTAGTATACTGTACTTCCTATCCCCAGAGGAGCCTTTCGTTATGCAGCGGATCCCCGTAGGATTTGTCAGCTCCTTGACACTCAAAGCTCTATTATTGAGTAGCCAAATAAAAGTAATTGTGTCTATTTCAACTATGTATTGATGCCTATGTCCTACAAAATTTGCACATTTGTATAATTGCAGTGTACATGTATTTCTTGTGAAAGAATAGACTTTGTAATCCTGCCCCTAAAAGCAAAGCTAGCCAGTGTAAAGACAGCCACACTTGATGTTCCTAGTCTGGTCTTTGGTTGCAGTCATGATAAAGGTTATTTCAGATAACATAAACCAACCTGTGCATATTGCCAGTTAGACAAAACTGAAATAGGTCCATAACCTTTCCTTTCATTTAACATGGAAACCCAAAGTGGTGTGTTAGTATTGTAAAACATTGTGTTCTGTTTAGCTCAAAGCTTATAAATAATGGAATATGGAATGTTTTGGAACACTGAGAATGAGTATACTAAGTATACTGATTAAAGAATGTGTAGTATTTTGTACATCAGCCAAATAGCAATTATAAAGCATACATAATAAAATGCTGGCATTCACAGTTCACTTTAAGGTTTAAGGTAATGATCATGCCCAATAAAAAAATATTTTTTTGCACACAGAACAACTGGTTTTGTTTTTTAATTTATAATGGTATGGACAGGAACTCCTTCAAGTGACTAAACCTGATTGCTGGAATGCCCCCTGGACTGGTACTTGACGGTGAATGTCAGGGTGATCTAATTCATCAGTATTATAGTCCACTGTTTTCACATTTAAGTAAAAGCAGAGGAGTTTGCCCACAGCAAGGAATGCCATTTATAATCTAGTCCAGCTCCACTTTGGCTTTTCTGTAGCAGGGCTCCAGTGCTTATGGCAAAGCGTAACAGTGTCGACGGACAGACTGACATATTAGACTGAGACTGGATGAAGAACATGGGCCTACAGCATCACAAAGTGTTTCAGGATAGAGCATGAACTCTATTTCACACCACAAAAAGGAACACAAACAGTAAGAATATTTTTATCTTGGTGAATTGTGTATCTTGGTAAATTATTAATGGCTGACACCTGCATCCAACAAAATAGAAGTGTAGACATTTCACCAGAGCACCTTTTCAAAGATATGTAGTCAAGCCAGTAGTGTAAGCCAGATATGTTCAACACTTCATGCCACCTTTCTTACCTGCCTTTTTATGCTTATTGAGACTGTGATACATAAACAGATGATGCAAGCAATAAACTCAAATTAGGATTAGGATGGAGCTGGTTCATATTTATTTGCACTATTGTGCAATTATTGAACACATTTCACTGTGCTGCAGAAAGTACCTGCTTATATGCATTTTTGAACGTTTATGTTATCCATACCGACAGTTTTGGCAATGTCAGCTTTTGTTTTAGCCATACATTTTAGTGCTCATTTGAAAAGCAGGACAGGCAATCACTTTTTGTGATAGGCTTCTGTAGCCTTCATTTGGGAATAAATATAATCAACTCTGGATGCTGAGACAGATTAAAAGGTTTATTTGATACCAGTGTAAATGGCACAAGATATAAAACAGATTCAGGATAGTTGATAGTAAGATACGATATCAGATATAATATATAATACCACACACAAGAATACCATATACTCTAACCACTAAACAAAAAATATTTCGGATGCTGCGAGATAATTACTCGGGTAAGTCATCATTATACTGATATTAGTGTAACAGATATACTGCAATTGCTAAGATTTGTCAGGGCATGGGGTGCACATCATATAACCTACAAAAATATTAAAATGCATCTGGACTGTAATAGGACACACAAGTCAACCTCTCATCTCCTTCCTCAGCCAACACTTCAAAAACCTTTCTGTTACCAGTCTTTCGGTTTCACCACCTCAGTCGGCCATCTTAAACCTACATCTCGCACCACACTAACACTCGCTGCCACTTCATTGGGCAAGGGCCTTTCGTTGCTTGGCAACCCGCACCTCCTCCATGAGCTCCTTCAAATACTGGATCTCCTTGGTGATGGAATCTGCCTTTTCGGCCAGCTCCTGGTTCCTCTCTTCGAGCCGCGAGCACTCTGCCTGAAGCGACTCCTGTTCGACCCTCTTCTTCTGTCGGTACCGCGTGGCCGCCGTCTTGTTCTGCTCCATCTTCCGCTGCTTCTTCTCGATCACTCTGGACCGGGCCTTGGGCACTGCCGGGGCTGACGGAACCACCACGGGATCTGGGCTGGGCTTGGGTCTGGTGGTGCGACTCGGGACTGCGTATGGTCGTGTTCGGCTGGAGTTGGCCTGGTAGGGTTTCGAGGACATGGGTACCTTGCTGACACAGCCGGAGAGGTTAACGGCGCAGGAGGGGGTCGAGGTGATGCCCGCCTCCTGTTTGGGAGGGGCGAGGAGGAGGACGATGCGAGTTGGGGAGAGGGACAGCACGATCCTGGACACCTGCGGCGCCTCCACTGGGGCGGGCTTCACCTCGCACACGTCTACCTCGCTGCCCAGCTCCAGGGTGGATTCTGGGGACGGTGGGGGCAGCACGGATGGAGAAGGAACTGGAGACGGGGGCTCGGTCTTGATCTCCAGCTCTGCCTGAACCTCGGGAACTGAAACAGGGACCGTGACGGTGGCAGGGGTTGGTGCAGCTGTGTCGAGTGTGGGGGCAGGAAGGTCGGCTTCGAGGGAGTCCAGGGATGAGACCAGTTCCTCAGGAGAGCTGGGGGACTCGTCAGGGTCACAGGAGCTGATGAAGGAGTCCAGATCAAAGTCGTTCAGGTCCATTGGCTCAGCCATCCAGTCCATTCCGGTGAAGGCGTCCTCTGTAGGTACAGCATGATTCAGTTAACATTACAAAGTAATAATCACTGGAAAATTCATAATAACATTTAAATGTATTTACATATACATTTGGAAATCCCACCTTTTGCTTCACTGGAATCCATATGGGCGTGGCCGAGCTGGTCTGCAGGTGCCCAGCTGAGGGGCAGCAAGTCCCCTCCCACCTTGTCGTCCAGCAGTGGAGTTGGGGAGGATGGAGGGGAGGGAGAAGAGAACTGAGAGGAAGGTGAAGAAAGAGAAGAGAGGGGCGAAGATGCTTCCTCTGGCGCGGATGCCATCATTTCATCGGGGTCCAGTAAGGACTGGAGCGGGTCAGCCGTCAGAGTCGAAGGCCCCCAAAATAGGGCCTCCATATCGTCTAGGCCAAACGGTGAGCTCATTAGTGACATGGCTGTGGGTAATACGCAGGATCAGAAGGTCTCGAATCTGGTGGAAGTCAAAGGTTTCCTCTATGCTGTCTGCTACAGCAGTGATGGGGAATGTCACAAAGGACCTGCAAAAAAGAAAGGGTTGGGAATTGAGTATTTTATATTGCTACATAACATTAGAAGGTATAATGACATTTGTGCAATATGTGATAATGTGGATGTTGTTGTGAGGTATGAGGAGCTTGTAATAAATCGTTAAAATCTTTTAATATTTGTGAATGTTTAATGTTAATATTAAACAAATCCACTTCCACCATCTCCAAATAAACACACCGGCAAGTGGAAACTCCACCCACCCACCCAACACACCCATTGACCTCATGGAATGGCGGATTCACACACATATGACCTCATACTAAAGTGTTGGGAAAACATCAGCAGGTAGCATATTGGTTAAGCCGACTTAAACAACGCTACATGTACAAACTAAGTGTTACTGACTACTCCACCCAACATTACATTAAAATACAGAATCTGCCATTGTCCTGACCGACTGGTAAAAGCTACTTCACTTTTCCTGTCGCCATTTTGTTGACCAGTTTGAGCCAGATTCTTTGTTGAAGAGACTACGGTCGCCATCTTAAATGCGCCAGCTGGTAATTTCTGACATTTGTCTAGCATAAAATCCTAAAGCAAAAAGTCGGATTCTCCACCAAGACCTATTAGTACATGACTCACGACGAGATATTCTGAATATTAAACTAAGCAGTCCATCAAATCAGTTTATATTCGAAATAAACCGTGGGCTACTACTTTTGAGTTGACCTTACGATACACTGCAGTTTCACATCAACAAATTGTGTTATGGTGCGAAATAAATCATTGCATTTTTTCAAAACATGTCAAATTATCACAGAGCTTGTTAACAAGATAAAAGGCTAATCGCAAACACATCGTGACGCCATAACAGCCCGGATACACTTCACTTCAAGACATATAAACATCACTTTGGTGTAAAAATACTTACGCCATTTTGATAGAAATATTGTTGGAGTCAGTGCACTGGGTTGATGCACTGCGTTGTTTGCTGCTGTCACTCTGCTGCAAACAATTACGCGGCCATCGTGCCTTTAGAGCGTTTTCGCTCGGGCTTTCAGAAAACAAACACGCAGCTGTCGAGGAGGAAGTGGAAATCACCAGGCCTACGTTGACACTGACTATTTATTAAACCACTTTACACCCAGAGCACTGTTGTATACCTCCGCCCCAAACTCTAGTTCCAGTGATACCTAGCCGTCTATCTGTTTATGGGTGTCGGAAGTTAATAATGTGTTTAAACAGTGGACTGACTAGACTTCCAAGTACATTTAGCTATAAAACTTTTTTTTCATTTTCACTCTGTAAATATACCCTGACCAAAATGTCTTTAAAAACTGTTATTTGATGTAGCCTACAGAGCTTGGGAAGTCATCCTCCAAAGAGTGTATGTCTTTCACAAACCTGTTTTTTGTTTGCTTGTTTGACTGTGTTTAGCTTTGAATTGGGGTTCAAGAACAGGGTTGATTTTCTGTGGATCTTGGCCTTTGATGTGGGCCAGACCTTTACCATTTTCTCCATCTTTCTAACGTTTTGAGAATTCTCTGCCCTACATAGTTACCCAGAATATTTTAGGTCTTAAGTCCACATATGTGTTGTACTACCTTGGAGATCTGCTCAGCACTCAGAGCGTGGATAGCTGTCCCACCAGCAGGCCTACAAACAGAAAGTAAAAACCCTGCAATGTTTCCCGTCTAACACAGGTGACTTCATCGAGTAGCTGATCTACCTGTATTGGGTGCTCATTATGATCAGCTGGTTGGATCAAATTTGTGGCAGGGTTTTTACTTTCTGAACCCGGGATTGACACCTCTGCCTACAAAATAGCCCGTCCCCAGCAAAGACTATTTAGCCTTGAAAATACCATGAGAAAATACAGGGCTATAATGGAGTCATGTTCTGGTGGCTCTTTCAGTACAGGATGACTGCCCATTTCAGGCATCTTAGGGTGAGGTGTGTGTATTCATTAAAAGGCTAGATGCATGTAACGCTCAAAGGCAACATTTTAGGACATGTTTTTAAACCATGCACCCATGAACTGGCTGAGATCTTCACAGCAGAAGCAACATGAAAGGAAAAGTCCAGCCACATATTTGTTCCAGCCAATTCACTGAACCAGCTGATCCTTATTAACACAACTCTTCAGCAAGTTAGGAGAGCTAATTAGTGAAATCACCTGTGTTAGGAATACAGGTAGAAGGAAAACTCAGCAGATGAATGAATGGCTGACATTATGAATGACAAACAATCTGGAACACATAAGAACAAACACAGTTTATAAAGAGGGAGCCTAATCTAATGCATTGCTGAGAGGTTGTGCAAGGCCTCAGAGCTGAGATGAATGTTAAACATGGTTGAGCCCTCCTATGTGAATCTTCAACTTAGAAACAGCCCCTAAAAAAGGACGAGTTAAAACCAAAGGCTGTGTTTGATATCATATTCAGGAAATCAAGTATAATGCAATTGGGGTTGGCAAAAGAGGGCGTCATTTAGCCAAAGCCGTCCATTTCAATCCCCAACCTGAATACAGTACAGAGTTGTACCAAAGATGGTAGATAGGTGGAGCAATCAGAAGCCTTCTCTGTCACTACTCATTGTGGTAACATTTCTAGGCTTAGACATTGACTGGGGGCAGTAGAAAATTGCCTGTGTCAGAGATGTGTTGTGTCCACTTGGCTCAGACTGAACAGAACACAAACGGGAGACCACACTATAGGTAAAGTTTGAACAACAGTGAACATTTATTAAAAATAAAATTAGCAGTCAGTAGCTGTGGAGCAAAGCAAATGTGTGGTGTTAGTCGGCATAGTGAAAGATAATGTAGCGCACAGGGGAACGGTAAATGGGGAAAAGATCTGCCTCATGGCAGCAAGGACAGAGTATAGAGAACGAGAGAGAGGGCTTGTTTGAAATGTCAGCTGGCTGAGAGGCTGACTTAAAGCAATGCATTCTGAACCTGAAATAGTGACGTTTTTGGACAATTGTCCAAACATCACCATACCACAGGGGTGGGTACAGTGTGGCATGGTGACATACATTTCAAACAAGCCCCAAGAGACTGTCATGAATTTAACCACGGAGGTACTACAATAACTGGGAAGAAGATTCATTTCAATGGGACATGCTAGGCTAATGAATTCAGCCAAAATTGAATGAATGTTTTCCAGTTTCAAGGGGAGTTTCATGGGGCTTATTCTTCCTGCCATTGTACTTGGCCAATTAAGTGCCATGTTACTGATTGGCGTGAGGTAGAAAACAAAGGTATATTGAGGAAGAGCATTGGATGTTCAAAAATGGACGGTGACGTAGTTCTGGGACACCCTCGTGCATGAGCTGACTGTGGAGCACCCACCAATCAGCATGGGGGAAACCGGGGCGGAGATGACGAGGAAGCGCCTTGCTAATTGGCTGAAGCTAACTAGCCAAATCCTCACCCCAATGATCAATCATGGACTAATTGGCATGGCCAGCCCCCTAGCAACAGCTCCACCTGCAGGCCAGGATAGAGGGAAGCAGCACAAGCGAGCATACACATGAAACACATGGGAGAGAGTGCAGCGCACTCAGCGTAGCAAAGCCACGGCGTCACACATGGGCAAATGTCAGTACAAACATCAGACCCTTGCAGTGGCCAGTGTGAATACTTCATGAGCGTGGGTCATGTCCTTTAGAGCCTCTTGCAACTGCTGGGCCAGTGTGCGTACCTTAGCACCAAACTTCTTCTCTGAGCCCTTCTTCAGCTTTTGGCCCTCATTGTTAGAGTACACCTCTGCACCAGCATCAAATCCCCTCAGGACGTCAACAGCACTTAACGGTGATGGCTTGGCGCTGCCAGCCTCGTTTAACTGGTACGCAGCCTCTGCCACGCGTGCCATCCAGACGGCCTCGTCGCTGGCATCAGTCAGATCGGTCACAGTGTGTCGCCGGAGTCCCTCCATGCCAGCTCTCACCATCTCCAAACTCTGGTCCAGGTCCAGCACCTGGTCTTTGTACGCCCTCATGATCTCCTCGACCCGTTTGTGGTCGGTGCTCTTCATCTTCTTCTTCTTGATGGCCGAGCCCGCGCCCACGCCCCCGGCGGCCACCACCACCCCTGCCCCGACCGCCGTGGCGATCAGCGAGGCGCCCATGGTGAGGGGGGCCAAGGCGATGCCCACCACCGCCGCCACCCCTCCCGCGGCGCTGGCCGTGCCCCCCGTTATGCCCGTCATCTTGTGGCGCTGGCTGACCTTCTCCAGGTTGTTGGCGATGCCGTTGAGCTCGGAGATGTGCGAGCGGAGCGTATCTGCGCGCGTCAGCAGCATGGACTGGAAGCACTTCAGGGCCATGTGTGTCTTATTCGCCATCTGGTTGAACCGCCTGAGAAAGGGCACACAGCAACATAGGAACAACAATTAGGACACACAGCAACACAAGAGCATGATTAGAATACACAGCAACTCAAGAACCCATTTAGTACAAACAGCAACACAAAAGCATGATTAGGACACACACACAGCAACTCAAGAGCACGATTCGAACACCCAAACGTATTATCAGTCATGGACAACCTTGATTCAGAGGCTACAATCTACTACCAGAGAGTATTTTCTGATTGGACGAGACTCATTCTTTGTGTCACTAGGAGTGAGGATATCCCACGATATACCATGGGTGACTACACAGTTAATACAGTAATCACAACACCGGTTAAACGGTTAAAACTTTACACCAACATTCCATTCCATCTAAAAGGCAACACAGGCAACTCCTTGGACACCCCAGGCCACTACAGGACCCCAGGATCAGACAAACGCTGAAATACTGTGGCAATACAGCTTTTAGTGGAAATCATTTTTTTTTTCGCTTGGGGCTCCAACAGACCCTAGATTCGCCTGGATCTGGATCCCTCTAACATTAGTTTTTATAATATAATCAACAAATGCTGAGACACAGATTAGCTCACGCTCACTCATGTACACTCTGGTGAATGGGGGATCATCTCATATTCTTTAAGGATGACCAAACAATTTCCACTACTTTAAATTAAATCCTCTTCAGAAGGATACTGCTTGCACTCTAAGGACAAGAACATTTATGCTTTATTTAATGAAGAATATGAAACTAGTAGTGATTTTCCTTACTGGGTCTTTTCTTCTGCAGTCATTACATAGTGTGAAGAATAGAAGGAGAATGCTGAAACACAAATATCATAACTTTAATAAACTTTGCTTAGAATTTTTAATCGGCATGTTAATCAAGCATGATCTGCTGTTAAGAATTAATTATTCTTTTATATGAAGTGATAAGTGTTGTGTATACATGTAATTTAGCAGTTTCACACATCACTCACATTCCATGGTCTTCAACATTTTCGACAGGCGGCAAGGTCCCTGCAGAAAACGACATGAACTTGTTTTGACAAACCTCACAGATTTAATCATGGTGTCAGTGGCAGAGCAGATGGATCACACTGGTCATTCTCACGTAGATAGCAGTCATACCTCGTCATCTCCCTGCACCAGGCTCCTTGATGATGTCAGGGCCGCATCGATGTCAGGACGTGACCCTGATGCAGATCTCAGAAGTGTTCCCGAAGATGTCTGTGACTGGCGAGGTCCACCATGTGGTGGCTGTGGTGACATCCAAGGTCAAAAGGTCATGCAAGAGAAGAAAGAAGGAATTGTGAATGACTTCGGCCGTCTGAGCTCCTCTCTCTGTCACACATGTTTACTTCATTTCCTCATCACACACTGTAAAAAGTGCTGCTTACAAACAACTTAAAAATACAGAACAAAGGAACCTTAAAAACATGTAGGGAGCACAGATGGAGGTTTTTTTCTGTTGGTCACTTGCGCTACTTGCGCTTTTTACACTGGCTAATACACTAAACTAATATGTTCATGATACTTAAAAAACTCAATGCAAGTAAAATCAATGTAAAAGGATTCATGCAGCACATTGTCATATTGTTTACATTGGATGTAAGCAGCACTTTTTATTTACAGTACATCCACATGCTGAATGAGCCAGACATCCAGCCCACTGCTCTCGTACAACATGATTGCATGTTACTCTGCAACACCCCACAGGTTGGTTAAATTGCCTTTTATAAGGAGGGGGAGCCCTTCTTTACTCACAGCGGTGAATATCTCACTCTGTTGTGTTACTATAAATACTGTAGCAGAGGGAGCTCAGCTCCGGCTGGCTGTATTGCTACGGTGAGGAGGCGGAGCTGAGCTCTGCCCGTACACCACAATATTTATTACGTAGGTGAGTCCACAGGTCTCTGTATGTTTTCTATCCTGGCAGTTCTATCCAGGCACTGTTACTGAGTGAATGTGGTGTGAAACCTGCATGCCTGTGCATGCTTGTGCTACCTGAGATCCAGGGGGATGGGGAAGCACGCTCACATAGTGTGGGATCCTGCTGGGCTCCTGATAAAACCCTGGTGAGTGGGAATCAGTGGCCCCACGGTATGATGGGGTTGGAGGAGGCGGAGGTGAGAAGGGCGGAGGTTGAGGGTGGAGGGGACTGGGGGACACGTTTTCTCCTCCGTTTGGCAGCTGGTAAGGAGGAAAAGAAGATTTAGCCGCACTGTTGTATTGATTTTTTAACTCCATTTTAGATGATGGTTATTTAGAATACCAGAGTAGAGTATCGAGTTTAGTATCATGACCTTTGTTACAAATGACAGATTAAACAAAGGCACATGGTATCGGAACATTCTATATTCTACATTCTACATATTCCTCATTTTTAAATTGAGACATGCTGAAAGAGGTTAGGGTGAATCAGCACTTGTGCTGACAAGGTCAGTCAGACCTTTCTTTATCTTCATGAGGTAAAATAAAACTAGCCATGGGGAGAGATAAAATATAAACTTTCTTTTTTCACTTTATAAGCTCTCTTCTTTTACCACAGTTAAAACCCCATTTGGAAAAAGCCAAGGGTTTTTTCGTCTGATTCGATTAATGTAAGCACAAATATTTCTGTCCTTTATGTCTTTAAACTTCCTTTTTATGCATATAGCATGAGGGTAAGCGTAAACTATTTCTGCAAGTCTTTAGGCTTTCACTAAAGCATTACCACAACAAGGTGGAGGTAGTCCATTGTCAGCATGTAGTAGGAACCAAAAGATGAATGGAGCCAGACAAGTGTCCTATTTTTAGCAAAGACCAGTTGGCCCGCTGTGTGTCTAGGCACCTGTGTGATTGGTGGCCTCGCTTCCTGTTCCACTGTCTCGTAGATGGCCGACTGTCGCAACAAGCCCAGTGCAGGGTTCTGGAACAGAATGAACGCATGAGTGTGCAAAAAGCAAGAAAAGGTAGCTTTACTTGTTTTTCAGATAAAAATGCTGTGTCATTCAGCACTCAGGGGAAGGAGGTGTCGGGACGTTAGGGAACAAGAAAAACCCTTTTTCACAGTATCATATTTTGCCTCACAGCCCTAGTTACTGAGTAACTTTCCAAAACATGTCAACTGCAAACAAAAAAAAAACATTTTCAAAAGTGGCCTTTGTTTCTTAATCTGCTGATGGATCTGCACAGCATACAACAAAAGACTCTGTCCTGTGCAGGGACGTGGCCAGAAATCAGAAAATGGGTTGGCCCAGAAAAAAATCAGGGCTACCTAGCCCAAAACACATAGGTTATTTTTATTACTAAAAATAGTCAATCAAACGTATAGAGCTTTATTGAGTGTGCCTGATTGACAAGTGGGTGGGCACAGGCCCCACCCCAGCCCACCCGTGGCTACGCCTACGCTTATGTGTTTAAGTCCTCACCTTCTTTGAAGCTGCTTGTGGGCTTGGTGTGCCTGACATGTGAATGTAGCCTCCTCTGGACGTGGAAGTGGGACTCATGTAGTCTGCATGGGCCTCATAGGCAGGGCAGTCTGGATGAGGGGTCTGATAGGCTTCCCACTGGACTCCGCTCTAAGCATCGAGACAGACATAACACCTCCACGGTGAGTGATAGTTTGGGCCATTAAAATATAACCATCTAGTTTTATGCAAATGTCTTACATTCAAAGGTGGACATTCCGGGTTCAGAAAGTAAAGCCGCATATTTCTTCCAGCCAATTCACTGAACCAGCGGATCCCAATTAACACACCTCTTCCGCCAAGTACATGAGCTAATTAGTGACATTACAGGTGTACCGCTTTGTCCGCCTCTGGTTATAATGCTCTACTCATTCCCTTGCAGGCTGCAATTAACAGGAATACTTAAACATCAAAGAACTGAACATTTAACAGGATAAATGGTGGCATGAAAGCAATTCGATAGCTCTGTAGTCTGTAGATCGCTGTCGGCCAGTGAGCCCGAAGGTGCTTGGTAGTGAGAGTCAGAGCTGATGAATAATGCAGGTAGTCTGGGTAGGGACTTTTATAAACATCATAAGAAATAATTACATACTGTACATAACACTGTACAAGTGTATAGTGGAACTTCCAACTGAATGTTATCAATTAATGTAACAATCATTACACCTAATATTAGAAATGTGGCCAATTATGACTATAATTATAAAAAATAGAATTATATATATATATATATATATATATATATATATATATATATATATATATATATATATATATATATATATATATATATATATATAATCCTCCCTTTTACCTCTGGGTGGAGGAATACGTTGTCATAACCTCCCATCGTCATGCCGGTGGGCTGGGATCTGGGCCGGGTCTTGGTTTTGGGCGGTACTGGGGGTGGGTTGGCAATACTGGTCATTTTCTGGCTGTCTGATCGCAATGTGTCATATTCAGCAGGCTGCCAGGACAAAAAAACACATCTTGTCAGAGCAGGTATTGGCCTATCTAGACTTGCAGAGATGTAGGTCTTGATCTCAGTGAGGCAAAAACAACAGGTTATAGCTACACACTGTGGAGCAGAGTCCTGTTCAAACGGGATGGAACAATCCAGAATCATAACCAAAAACAGTCTCCATTCTTTTGTAAAGTCCTACTGAGATCCTTAAGAGGGCAAGGCAGAAATCAGTATTAAAAATATGGACCTAGCAAAAATGATGCGACATGTCTTCATAAAGCCCTGGGCCAGTTTACATACGTCGACTGGTTCACATTCCACTATCCATACATGCCCGATTCTGACTTTATTCATGCTTTTAGCTTATAGCTTTAAACGATGACTTTGATTGAGTGAACAGCCTTCTGTTCCTTGCCATGCACTCAGAGCTCTCTGCTGTGTCATGCTCCCCCAATGCTACTAAATGCCATGCACTCAGAGCTCTCTGTGTGTGTCGTGCTCCCCCAATGCTACTAAATGAAAAGCTTTTGTTGGCAGTATAAACACGTGCTGTCATTAAGCAAAAACGCACCTATTTTTGGTGTATTGGCTTATTTTAAAGAATATCCACAGAGGTTTTAGACGCATAAATATGTTTCCACATGTAAAGTTTGCAAACACATGAATTAAACAGCAAAGTCTCTGTCCCTGTCACCTGTTCTGGCAGTAGAGGTGTGTTCTCAGTAGGGGTGTGGGTCATCTCCATAGAGCTCTGGCTGCCTGTAGTGTCGCACCCAGGGGACATGTCACTGGAGGTCAGGTAGATGCTGCGAGCCTTGGGGGCTGGAGGAGGAGGCTGAGGGGACTGGGGGGTTTGGGGGGCAGGAGGAGGAGGCTGAGGGGACTGGGGGGTTTGGGGGGCTGGAGGAGGAGGCTGAGGGGACTGGGGGGTTTGGGGGGCTGGAGGAGGAGGCTGAGGGGACTGGGAGGTTTGGGGGGCTGGAGGAGGAGGCTGGGGAAGCTGGGAGGTTTGGGGCAACTCCCCAGCAACGGACCCCTAAACGACATCAGTGCAATACCGTTATGCCAACTTAACCAACTTGGAAATACTTCATGAAAAAAACTAAAATATTAACACAATGTGCTGCTTGGATCTTTTTACATTGGTTTCACTTGCAGTCTTTATATTGGTTTATCTGACGTATGTTCATAGAAAAAATAGTGCAGGAAAAACACTGCACATTAAACCAGTGTCTTTGCAGCACACTGGTTTTGCAGCACATTTTACAATGCAGCTGCAGAATGTGTCATGTTGCCCATGCTTTTCACAGTAATGGTCATTGTCAATGTCAATGTCAATTTATTTATAAAGCACTTTGCAAACAACAGCAGTTGACCAAAGAGCTGTAAAACAAAACAAAATCAAAAACGTAAAAAGAAAAAATACAATAACCAAAAAAACAATAGATAATAAAATATTACTTATAATAACTTAAGTATAATTAGAATAATTTAATACTTAATAATAGTTTTCATTACTTGCTGCCTTTACCTCAGGCGCCTGTTGCTGGGTCCTGTCTGGCTCCAGAGACACTGAGTGTGGAGGCCTCGGTGCAGTCTGGCATGAAGGCCTGGCGTCACTGTCAGCGCTGGGCACCGAACCAGGAGATGAAGGCGATGAAGCCTGCCTGGCATAGCTGCTGTCACTGCAGGCAGGAGGACTGGGGCGCAGGTAGGTGTAGCTTTTTGTTTTGTGGGGTACAGGAGGAGGCCGGACAAGACCAGGAGAAGCAAAACTTTCCCTGGCCGAAGAACCCTACAAGAAATGCATGCAGGTTAAATTTAGTAATTTTGAGCCCAGCAAAGATAGAAACAAACAAACAAACAAACAAAGACAGAAGCTACAGCATCATGACTTTAGGACAGTGTTAATATCCTTTAAGAAAATGAGTCATGCTTTAAGTGGTGTTACCTTTTGACTGACAGGAGGACTGCTGATGGTGTCCGGATCTTTCGGTGTCTGATACACCCCAACAGAAGAGCTTTTGGGGGCGTCAGGAGGATCTTTCGGTGTCTGATACACCCCAACAGAAGGGCTTTTGGGGGTGTCCAACTCTTTCGGTGTCTGATACACCCCAACAGAAGGGCTGGGAGGTTTGGGGGTGTCAGGAGGATCTTTTGGTGTCTGATACACCCCCCTCAGAGAAGGGCTCTTAGGGGGGACGGGAGGAGGCTTACCAGACCTGGGCACTTTTTGGAAAGTGTCAGCCTTCTGTGTGGAGAAAAGAAAGTGTGTATGAGCAGAGTGATCAGTGCTCATTTACTTTGAACTTTGGATTTGGATTTTACTTTGGATTGTGCCGCATCTCTACTGTGGATTGCGGCGCATTTTTGCTTTAGATTGTAGTGCATGTCTGTGTAGATTCTCATTCATCCGGGTCATGGTAGTCAAAGGAGCTAAGTTGTAAGCAACTGGACTTCTTTTGTGGAGCTTAAAGTGTATTGTAGTGCATGTTTACGTTGGATTGTGGCACATGTTTACTGGTGATTGTGGGGCATTTTTACTTTGGATTGTGGCACATGTTTGTTTATCCATCTGCTTTGAAGGCTTTACAGTGTCAAGGGTCATAATGCCTCTTTAAGTCCCATTGTCTTTCTATGATCATTCAGGTCTGATGCACACCTGATCAAAAACAACTATTGGGTATTGTTCCCCTGTTACCACAAAATCATAGTCAGCAGATCTGTAATTGACATCAAATGCCATAAAGGTCACTTGAGCTTATTGCTGCATCATCAGATGAGTGCGCCATAGTAAAACAGGCCTGTGACACATGTGGGAACTTCACATAAAAGGAAGTGGCTTTCAAATGATTATGAAAGTCTTTTCAAGTGGTGCAGGAATGATGCCATGTCTGTGTGTTCATGCTTGAAGTCTGCAGTTTTGGAAAAAAAGAGACTCGTGCAGCAGCGTCCACTGGTTTGACCTGTTGAGTGGCTTTCATATCAGTGGCTTTGTTTATGAGTTACGCAGTTGCAACAAACAGGGATGGCCCATATGTGTGACATATATGACAATATTTAAAATACAAAATAGTCATTTGTATTTTATTATTTGTTTTTAGTTGAAGAAAATGGCTTTGAATGTTGTTTTAAAACACTTTTCTTTAGTGTATTTTGGTGTGGTATGTTGTTGTTTTAAAAGACTTTTCTTTAGTGTATTTTGGTGTGGTATGTTACTTGCTTACCCACGCCTATGCATTTTGTAGGACTTTGGCACAACTTTGACAAACTGGCACAAACTGACTATGATGTGACCACAGGACCCCTGACGGCTAACAGACTCTCCACAACAGTAGTGCTAACCTTACAACACAGCAGCTTTTAACGGAAATTAGGATTGTTGCTTGGGCCCCAACAGATTCTAGAATCACCTCTGTCATTAAGCAAATGATCATGACCTTCCTGTTAGAACCACAACGCATAACGGTGGTTAAATGTATAGGCTACCACTAGTCATAGTTCATAGCAAGATACCTTTATGGTTTAAAAACTGCTGCTCTGAAATTTTGTCCATAGATGGAGGCTTTGCAAAATGATTTCATGCTTTTGTGGAAAAAGTATTTATACTATTTTTCACATACCAAAAATACAGTAGGCTAATTTATTTACAACTAAAATAAATGTATTTGCTTGTTTGTTGTTGTTTTTTGTTGCCCCCCCCCCCAGTCCTGGCTACCGTTGATTAACCCAAACAATGATGATTGCTACTGTGCTATAGGTATGTGCTCATCCCTAGGCTACTCTACTAAAATGCACCTGATTTTTTTGATGGGCAATGAAATGAGCAAATATTATCAAAATTAGCAAAGTCAGTTTTGACTGGTCAACTGGTCAAATTAGAGTCCCATGGTGCACGATAGTCAACAATTTAAGTACAGAACACAGATATTTTTAGGGCATTTTTAAATTAAAAAATCCCTTCCATTTCCTGCAAAAATTGTTAACACTTTAGCAGAATCACCCAGCTTGGGGAAACCATAGCGTCAGATTAAAAGGGTGCAGCATCAAGTGCTGCCTGACCACCTGGTCATTTCTCAACCCACCCAGCCTCATCTCTCCTCTCTCTCCTGCTCAATGTCTGTCTCACCCTCACTGTTCTTGTCAAGCCACCCAGCCTCATCTCTCCTCTCTCTCCTGCTCAATGTCTGTCTCACCCTCACTGTTCTTGTCAAGCCACCCAGCCTCATCTCTCCTCTCTCTCCTGCTCAATGTCTGTCTCACCCTCACTGTTCTTGCCAACCCACCCAGCCTCATCTCTCCTCTCTCTCCTGCTCAATGTCTGTCTCACCCTCACTGTTCTTGTCAAGCCACCCAGCCTCATCTCTCCTCTCTCTCCTGCTCAATGTCTGTCTCACCCTCACTGTTCTTGTCAACCCACCCAGCCTCATCTCTCCTCTCTCTCCTGCTCAATGTCTGTCTCACCCTCACTGTTCTTGTCAACCCACCCAGCCTCATCTCTCCTCTCTCTCCTGCTCAATGTCTGTATCAACCTCCCCGTTCTGCTAAAAGCTCAAATACAGAATAACAGCTCTGCTCACCATGTTCTCTTCTGTGGGCACACTCATCCATTAAGCATCACATCTTCACATGTGCGAAGGAGAACCAGCCAGCGACAGTCTGGGGTGTGTGTGTGTTTGTGTGTTCAGGAGAGTCTGTCTGGCAGTCCCAGCCATGCCTCACTAGTGTAAGAAGGCCAACAGGTTCCAGGGGCGGGGCTAAACCAAAACAACCGGATTCGACAGGTGGCCAGGATGTCTTCCTCATTCTAGAGTCTCTCTGACGGACTCAGGGGATTTTAGCACCTGCATGATATGTATATAGAGAGAGAGGTTTTGACATCAGAGGATGACAAGGAAGAAAGACACAGTCATGGGCCAGTGGGTAAGGAGCCGGATTGGCTGCCAAAACACTCACAGGTTAAATACCCCATACCAGCAGATGGGTGGGGGTGGGGAATGACCAGCGCTCTCCTCCTCCTCCCCTGTGACTGAGGTGCTCCGAGCATGGCACCGTACCCACACACACACACACACACACACTGAGGTGCTCTGAGCATGGCACCGTACCCACAAACTGTTCCCCTGGGACCGTTGTCATGGCTGCCCCCTGCTTACATGTGTGATGGGTTAAATGCAGAGGTTGATTTTTTTTTGTGTGCACTGTGTGCTGTGGTGTTCTGTGTGAACACAATGACCAATGAGAATCACACACACTTTAGAACACTGAGATTTCTAATTACAGGCCCAAAATGAAATAGTTTGCTTTTTTGAATTCCTAATAGTGTTTTAAGACATTGTGCATGAAGGAATATATATCAATTTTCTATATTTCTCAATTTCTATATTTGCTAATATATACCCTGTTCTTGATCATTGATTTCTATATAATAAGTTAAAAACAGAACCTTAAATAACTCAATAAATTGGTTGATAGTTTTAAATAAATAAAGAGAATGGAGAGATTCTCTTCACCCTCTCTTAACTTAATATCCAATGATAACTATAACAAAGTGCTAAAAAATGTGGAGAAAGATCTTATTAGTTGGGGTACACTCCCCACCTCATTTCAGGCCAGACTTTCAATAATTAAGATGAATATACTGCCTCGAATCAACTTTGTGAGTTCTATGATCCCCCTTAGTCCACCAAATGGTTACTGGAAGAAACTGCAGTCAATCACCAACTCTTATTTATGGAATAAAAAGAAACACAGAATCAAAACTTCCACACTACAAAGGCATAGAGAATCAGGAGGTCTTAACCTGCCCAATTTTGAGTGGTACTCTTGGTGTTTTGCTTTGCGTCCACTCATTATATGGCTAAATCCAAAGACCTTGGTGTCATGGCGTCCAATTGAAAATAGTCTAACTCATCCTTATAGTCTGCTTACTATTGCATATTCTAATATACCTATTAAGATAATTAAACGTGATTTTGGACCAATAATTTCACACTTTTTTTCTATATGGTACAAGCTTCATCGGGTGGCCAAAATTCATAATAAATTCTATGCTCAATCCCCTATTTTTAACAATCACTCTCTCTTAATTGAGAAGAAACCAATTATGTTCCTTCAGTGGAGTAGCAGAGGCATCTCTGTTCTCCAAGATATTGTAGGGGAACAAGGACTACGGGCTTTTCAAGATCTAAATAGCTCATACAAGTTAACAGGTACTTTTTATTTCTATTTACAGTTAAGAGCAGCAATGCGTGCTCAGGGCGTTCCTTGGGGCGTCAAGCTGGAGAATCATCCCCTCCATGTTATATTTGACGCAAAGGGAAAAGTTTGTGGCAGTGTCTCTAATATTTACAAATTTATTTCTAAAGCCTCACATAAACATATACCACTTTATAGACTTTGGAAGACTGACATTAACCCCTCTCAAGACATGGACTGGCACGCAATTTGGTCAAATATATCACTGTCATCCAGAAATCTTGACCACCAGATGATACATTACAAACTAATTCATAGGTCTTATTTAACCCCACGAAGATTACAACAAATGAAACTCAGAGACAATCCATACTGTGATTTCTGCCCTGGTAATGTCACTGCTACTCTCTATCATATGGTGTGGCAGTGTCCAGAGGTCAGCAAGTTTTGGTATGGTGTCTGCACTAGCATGTCCAGAATTATGGAAGTATCCATCCCCCACTCGGCCAGTTTACTGCTGCTTAACGACACATCATCTTTAAGTTTAACTACAAATGGAAAGCGCCTTTTATTATCGGGGCTCACAGCCGCCAAAAAGATAATAGTCTGTCGATGGAAACCACCACACACATTGTCAGTGAGAGAATGGCTGTTTTCTTATTGTGATATTGCTCAATGTGAGCTAAGTTCGGCCCGTCTACATTCTGCCAAAGTTTCTAATATTGAGTGCTGGTCTAAGCTATTAGAAAAAATACAAACTATGCTGTAAAACGTGTATTTTCTGTATGGTAAAATTGCGATTGTAGATGGGGGGAGGGGGCTCCTTGGCCGTGGAGTATATGTGTGTGTGTGTGGGTGTGGGTGTGTGTGTGTGTGTATGTGTGCGCTGCGTGCGTGCGTGCGTGCGTGCGTGCGTGCGTGCGTGCGTACGTACGTACGCGGTGGTAGGAGTGTGATCCTATTCTGAGGTTTGGGTCCTTATTTGTTATTAGTTATTATTTATTATTATTTTATGTTATTATTATTTATATATTTTTTATTTTATTTGAAACCGTTCATTCCCTTGAGCTATTCACCTTAGGGTTTATGGGGCTGGTTTTGGGTGGGTGAGAATTGGTTTGGGTGGAAGGGATGGGGATGGAAACATGGACACTGATTGAAACAGATTTTCAGGAGGGAAACAGATTTTCAGTTTGTAATTGATGTGTCTACTATTGAAAATGTTCTTTTTTTTCCCTCTTGACCTCCCAAATGTTTCCCTGACAATGTAAATAATACTGATAATAAAAAATAAAATAAAAAATTGATCACAAAAAAAAAAAAGAGAATGGAGAGAGGGAATGTGTCTTTATGAAGTTTCAGAGCAGAATGGCAGAACATCGCTAGCAATTTAAATGCCTAAATTTGTGAGCTAAAGAAATAATTGGTCCATTTGTCCCAGTTCAGATAATTAGAATCCCATGATACTGCATGTGTTGAGCTTCTGACTTCTGACTGGCTTATACAGTACTGCTGTAGCTGGGCTACTTACTAATGTTTTGTCATTGCTAGCTTTTTCTTTATTGCCATAACAGCAGTAACACTCTAGAATATCACGTTTACTTTGTTCAAGTGTATTTACCAGTACCTCGGTTTAAAAAAGTTGCTTTTCCATCAGCCTCTGTGGGTCCTATCTTGGTTTTCCTCCCCAGAAAGTGCCAAAGGATTTGTAAACAGCACAGCACAGGCCATATAGTGGTACTTACAGAAGGCATTACTTTATGCAAATAACAAACATTTGCCCACACTGACAACTTGTAATAGATTAGCTTTATCATTTGTGCATCAGGGTGAGAGCAGAGTTGGGTCATTGGGAACATCTGTTGCAACCAGAGCTAACATCTATCAGGAGAGAATGTTACAGAATAATCCTGCATATTGGTGCAATATTGAAGCTTTTTTAAGATGGTAGTCAACAGTGACAACACGTAACAAAACATCTTATCCACCAGTGAAATGAAATGCATGATTTTAACTAAGAGCTATTGTCCTTCAGCTTGACTTTAAACTTCTGCAATACAGTTTTCAAGGCTGGACCCACCCCTGAAGGAGTTTGACGCACAACCCATTTTTGCATTGTGCCCGCCGTCACACATGATGGCCTATAATTACCCTGTATGTTGCAAAGAAATCCCTGTGTTGGCGTGTTATGGCGTGTTACGTCAGGGGTTGTCAAACTGGTATGAGTACCCCCTGGGCGTTACCCCTGGGGGCACGTGGATCATTTCTAGGGGGTACAAAAACTAATCTGTGAATGGGCTCTTGGCATAAAGACAAAGTTGAGGTACAGACTATATGTGGAGAAAGACCTTACATTCAATCCATCCCCAGTACAACCCTATTGCCACCACATTATTATGTGACGTATAAAATGTGCTTATTCATTTTTGTATTGTTTCCTGTGACACAGACGATAGCCTGATGCATGTCCCAAAGCGATCCTTGGCAATGTGCTCATGTTAATGATGGTCCCAGCCATCACTTGCTGCTTAACTTTAACAGCCAAGCAAGTGGCCAGGACCTTTATTATCATCTCTATATCAAGTAGTAGACTTTCAGAGCACAAAACATACAGTTCTGAGAATTTGTGTTTGTTGAATTTGTTGGTTTATGACATCCTATGACAACATTTTTCAAAAAGCTTCGGCCTTGTTCATCTTCTAATAGTACTATAGTAAATAATAAATTATTGTTTTTTCAGGTTGGTGGTCAACGATATCCAACACATACCCACAAAGACCTAACAAACTTGAGGAGTCCAAGGGAAAAACGGCAGTCATAAAATCCCATTTTTCAAATTACTTTCCCTATAGGCATTTGCATTGAAACCCCAGCTTTATAAACGAGCATAGTCTCGAGGTGAAAACATTTTAAAATGGCATTTACTTATAAAATTAAATCTAAAATCAATTTTTGTGTCCATTTGCCCTTTTCTCCCATGGACTCCTCGCTCATCATCTAAGTATCAGCGAAACTGAATGTACAACTTCACTACAGAAGCTATTGTTGTTGAGCTTAACTGTGAACTTGTGCAACACAAATTGCACGACCCACCCCTGAAGGACTTTGACGCAAACTCATTTTTCCCCATTGTCTCCCTGTCACGCCGCATAATTGAACCTCTGCTGTATGTTCAACAGCCCTTTGCATGTTGTCCATGTGTTACTGCTGTTCCAAGTCATTACTGTGAACTGTCAACACTGCTTGTTAACACGTGATTCATGTTGGATCAACTCAGCAAACAAGTTCTCGCCATCTTCCATACATTAAGCAGACAGAGGGTAACAGTTTTGACTACACTGGAATCCTGGGTGAGCCCTTCGGCCACCACCAGTACGCCATGTTCCACCGCGACCAGGACCGCGTGGGCATCGCCCCTTTGGCTGCCCACAAGTCACCTGACCACTAAGTTCTGGAGTGAGAGTAGGTGATTGTGTCAATTTGACCGAGTAGCATAAACTGGCATGTAGAGCAGGCGTAGCCACGGGTGGGCTGGGGTGAACCTGTGCCTACCCACTTGTCAATCAGGCCCACCCAATCAGAAGGCTCTATGGGTTTGATTGACTGTTTTAATAATAATAATAATAACCTAGGTGTTTTGGGCTAGGCCCACGTGATTTTTCCTAGGCCCACCCATTTTATGATTTCTGGCTACGGCCCTGCTGTAGGGTGGACTTGCCACAGCAGGCCCTAGAGCAGGGATAAGGGATGAGGGGTCATCACCTGGGGCAGACTCTGGCTCTTTTCATTAGTTTCATAGCTCTTAGCAGATGCTGTTTGCAAACCTGTTGCAGTCTCTGATGGAAATCTTCCTCAATGATACTTTGGAGATAATAAAGTACTCTAGATTCTGCACATTCCTGTCGTTTTGTCATTGTTCTGTTTTGCTGGGTCTGCAAGGAAATGTGCAGGTGAAAAACTGGACAGATTTTCCCCTGATCTGTCACAAAACACTACATATAGCACAATATACCGGAATGGTAAGATGCCAGGGGTTGTATATAAAGATTGAGGTCCATATCGTTGAACACAACAGTTATATCAACAATATAAGCCTACAGTGTCTCTTGATATGTTAAATAAGGTTGTCAAACTTAATTACTCTGTGGGTCATATCACCTTGTTTCAGGAAATGACGTTTTGCTACATAGGCCTATTTAAATTACTTAACGTAAATGTACATGTTAATATGCTGGTATTCCTGCAAGATAAGTGATTTATGCGCTGGATGTTTTGAACACTGTGGCACTAACTAATTGTCTACTTAGGAAAAAAGATACCCCCTTTCCCTCCTTCACAATGTGCATGCTGGTTATCCAGCACCACCTAGTGACAAAAAGATTAAATTAAACCTTACATACTTAGAAAAAAGTAAGTATAAAAGATTAAATTAAACCTTAAACATGACTTAGAAAAAATGAATTCTAGACTGACCTTAACTTTTCTAAATTGCAGTAGTTGGATAAGTCATTAAATCCTCACTATCCTTAACCGACAAAACTGCCTGCAACACGACTTCGGTACAAAATTAAGGAAATAGTTTTAGTGTGTGTAACATATCAAAGAATCTTGCCAGTAGATGCACATTTACCTTTCTGATACCAAAAGGCTAACGGAAAAACCAAAAGGCTAACGGAAAGGCTAACGGAAAAACGTGTATTATGAGTAGAGGTGCTACGTGTGGTGTGGGTTGTTAACTCATGTCGAACTTGGTGAAAGAAAGTCATCATAAACCATTGATCTCTCCCCCTCTCTTCTTTTGCTTGCTTATTTTTTGCTTTGTTGCATGTGTGCAACAGACATTTCAACAGTTAAACCACATGTGAAAACAAACATCCGCTTTGTTATCTTGGTCAACTTCTAATTTTGTCATGTTAGGCTAGCTAGGCCTATGCATGCATGCACATCTCACGCAAAATATGCATGTAAAGACAAACAACACAGAAAGCTTTACAGAAAGCGGTACAGTAAGTAGGTCTACTGCGAAGAGTTTCTGAGCTATTTCGAATTTGGTAGCATATTCTAAAATAACGCTACACACAAGCATGGTCTTAAGAAACATGATAGGGTTGTATTCTCACATTTGCGTGGATCTCAAACTAGCATGATTTGAAATTAAAATGGGAAAGATTTTATCAATTACAGTCAACATTTTGAAATACGCATGACCTCCATCGGACATGCCTTGCAACTCGTGACTTCATAAAACGACAGAACGTCTGTGTCTTTTCAGGCTGATTGACACTTCCCATTGCAAATTAGAGCGTCGCAATGCGAAGCTCTGACCAATCAAGCCGCGGATACGCAAAGAAATGCGACATATTCCGAAGGTGCGCGAATGTCATTTATGAATATAACCTGAACGACTGAGTGTCATACAGGGGGCGTTGATTGGGGTTGGGGCTGAACGCAGAGTTGGACACGAGAGTGGAACTGAGTCGAAGTTGGTCTGTTGACAGGCGAAATGTTTCGTGCGAAAGAACTTTTCATCGTCTTTTCTGTGTTATTGGTACACAGCTATGCAATCCTCAGGTATGGTCATATTATTTATTATGTCCCGTTAGACTGTGATGTCAGGTTTGCCAATACTCTTGCTGGTTTGTCAGAATTGCTTATAATTTGTGTAAACGGAGTACGGCGTTCAGTATGGTTTCAGTTTATCGCGACTGAAACTGGATAGACAACACTGCTCTTGGGTGTTATTTATTTAAAATCTTTAACATTTTAGCAAAGACAGAGTTGGTGAAATTGAAGAAACTCGACATTACAAACCCAATGTTTCGTGGCGTACCTAGGCAAACAGTGAACGCACACCCAGGAAGTGTTATATATTTTTTTGAAGGACTAAACAATGTTCTATGCAAACCACTCACTGTACCTGTTGCAGGGTTCCTTTACACAAGATGCGAACGGCAAGGCGCATGATGAGCGATAACGGAATGACTGTGGAGCAGCTTCTGGCGCTTAGTAAGGCCAACGGCGACCTGGCGCACAAGGTAGACCCAAAGCCACCGGCACCGACCTCTGCCCCGGCCCCCGCGGAGAAGCTCACCAACTTTATGGATGTGAGTTGTCGAGTGTTTTGTGTGTACCCAGTATGCGTGATGGAATGAATGTGCGTGGCGGTTTCTGTGTACAGGACGTGCTGAACGTAAGCGAGATTGGCCTGATAAACATTTTTATCTGTCGGCTAATATTGACCGAAAATGGAGACCTGACCAATCTATAATGGTGGTAGGCTAAATGTATGATCTTGTGGTCTCACAACCTTCACGTTCCCCTACCCCAGGCTCAATACTATGGAGTGATGAGTATTGGAACCCCACCTCAAGAATTCAAAGTGCTGTTTGACACGGGCTCCTCCAACCTTTGGGTTCCCTCGGTTCACTGCTCCTTCCTGGACATCGCCTGCTGTAAGTAGAAACGCAGGCAGCTCACAGGCAAAGGAAAGCCCTGTCTGTGTGAGCCTCCTTGTTCTCCTTTCAGGATAGGAGTAGCACACCTGATGGAAATCAGCCAAATCAATCAATCCATCAAGCAGTCAGTCAATCACTTGGCAATGTGACATCAGTTTATTAAAAATGAGTGGAATCAGGAGGATCTGTGTTCAGTCTGTTGAACTGGGTACCTGTAGTCAAATTAGGCCTTTGCAGATAAGATTAGCTCCCTGTGACTTATGGGGCCTAACATGTCTATATGACTAATGGCAGACAGTCTTGTGACCATAACATGTGAATCTGGCAGTACGCGCAGTGAGTTTACCAGGGCTGTGCATGGCCATTTTTGCTTTTGCCACCAGTACTCATTCTTGAGTTGTACTGAAATAGATTAATGCGTTGCGATGATCCAACATTAGGCGCTTTTCTCATCATGTATTCAGCAGTTTCACTGCATACCCTACTCTACCCAGTATGCCCATGCATGTGACAAATAAATATCCTCGTATCTGTATGCTGCCTTTGTCTGAAACGTGCTATCATTGGTCAGGCCAGGTCACTCACTCTGTTCTGATTGGTCATTAAAGCATTAATGACTTCCTGCTTCAATATCAATATTAAAAACAAAAGTGCCCATTGGTTAGGCAGAAAACAGGTGTGTGACTGTAGGTAAACTGTTTTGTGGTGTTTCTTTAATGACTGTCTTATCAAATTATAAAGGAACTGTAGTATGGGGTGATGTCAAAAGCCTTTAAAATGGCTGCAATGCTTAAGTCCATTGTGTTTTAAAAATGATCACGTTTCTTCAGGGATGCACCACCGCTACAACTCCAGGAAGTCCAGCTCGTACGTGAAGAACGGCACCAAGTTCGCCATCAAGTATGGCAGAGGCAGCCTGTCCGGCTTTATCAGCCAGGATGTGGTCAATGTGAGTGAGCAAATCCTCTGTCCACACACACACACACACACACAACACACACACGTGGCAGAGCATGGCTCATTAAACATGTGCGTATAAACAAACATTCATCCAGGACCCAATGGCTGCTCGCCTGATTTTAGCAGACCCTAAATGCACAGGCTGAAGCCATGTTTTTCTGAAGCAAAGTGCTGGGAGGTTATTTTGGAGGCTTAGCTTCCCAAGCTAGCCACAACAATGGCAGCAGAGCCTTAGAGAGAAGGCCACCTGGCCTGGCTTAATGTACTTTTAAAAGCGTTGTATTGACCTGGGCCAGATGTGCGGCCCACAATGCAGTGGGGTGGGCTCGAGACTGCGCTTGGGAGAGCAGTTGCTACAGCAGCTGCTCCACTTAGACAATTAGCGGTGTCACACTCGCGGTCAAAGGGGAATCGGAGGCTGTCACCTCTCCTGGAAACGTGGTTTGGGTGTGTTCTTATATAATGTGTCTTAATAAATTGAAGACCAGTTCTTTTGGATGTGGCGTGTCATGCTTCAAGGCATTACAGTATCAAATTAACAAGGTATGTTAATTTGATACTGTAACAAGTAAGGAACATGGTACCAAAATAATCCTCCAATATTTATTTATAGTTATTATATATTAATTAGCAAGAGCAGTAAATCTCAGCTTTGATTGTATATGATGTCATCAGAAACCTGTCTTCTAGAATCTAGAGTGGCAGTGTTGCACCAATCAGGATTATACAGAGGTCAATAAATGGCAATTAATACAAAACCAAATATACTCTCTTAATTTTATGGATATATATATATATATATATATATATATATATATATATATATATATATATATATATATATATATATTTAACATTACAAACTGTAGTGGTATGTTCATGTGTAATGTTTTGCTGTAGGAGCTATCTACAACTCTTCACTCTTCTGCCCCAAGTACAGTGGTGCAGTGTTTTAGGTAATGTTTGGAATCTGGTCCTGTTATGTTGTCATGCAAGATTAATTAGTGTGTGTGTGTGTGTGTGTGTGTGTGTGTGTGTGTGTGTGTGTGTGTGTGTGTGTGTGTTTCTCCCCCAGCTGGCAGGTGTGAATGTGCCCGGGCAGCAGTTCGGAGAGGCGGTGCAGCAGCCTGGCATCGTGTTCGCCGTGGCACGCTTCGACGGAGTCTTTGGCATGGGTTACCCAACCATCTCTGTGGAGAAAGTCACCCCTGTGTTTGACCAGATGATGAGCAAGAAGCTGCTTCCTCAAAACATCTTCTCCTTCTACCTTAACAGGTGGGCGGTGACATTACTGTGTGCTAGCCTGACTATAAGCCTGCCTGTGCACTTCAGCATGAATATTTTCTCCCTACAGTGGTAGTCTGGGTTTGCTTCCATTGACATGGGTAACTCCACTAGAATCTTTACCGAGCCAATCAGCGAACAGAGGTAGTGTTTGTGTATGCTTGACGACCACACTCTGGCAGTTGAGTAGAGACAGATCCAATCGTTTTAAACTTTAGAAACCTTAGTCTACTTCAGTCTACACCTCCAGGCAGCAATCATTTCTCAATGCAGCACTGCCAGACCCCCTGTACGAATGAAATGTAGGACGGGCTGGCTTACCAGGCTAACTGTGTTCATTAGTGGGTAATTATTAACATCTCTGACTATTGTTAACAAAAGGAGACATGGTGATCCAAGGCAAGTGTAGTCTGGGACTAGGTGGGCAAGTGTGGTCTGGGACTAGGTGGGCAAGTGTGGTCTGGGACTAGGTGGGCAAGTGTAGTCTGGGACTAGGTGGGCAAGTGTGGTCTGGGACTAGGTGGGCAAGTGTGGTCTGGGACTAGGTGGGCAAGTGTGGTCTGGGACTAGGTGGGCAAGTGTAGTCTGGGACTAGGTGGGCATGTGTAGTCTGGGACTAGGTGGGCTCCATGTTATCGGTTATCTGGGTACCTCAACTAACGCCTTGATCTAAGAAATCTTCCTATTCCTGAAACACTGACTATCATATGGGCTGTATTTGACCGTTTGCCTGAACAGACACTATAGTAAATGTCATTCAAATTGTAACGTTATACTTATACTTTAAAAAATAATATAATACCAGAATTGATCGTGATTTGTAGTTGATCTAGCCCTGCTGCAGGTTCAAGTGCATTTGCACAAGCTATGAACGCAACAAATGTCTATTTTGGCAAACTTCCTTTTGCACCTGTCCAGGAAAAGCACATTAATCTTCATGTGTTGGCAGTTTGAATAAACACACTTTCGTCTGCTCACATGGCATGTACAGATCACCATAACAAACAGTTGTGGTTTGCCTTGATTTCAAAACGGAGTGTGTGTGCCAACAGCGTGTGTGCAGATTAGATGTGCAGGCCAGACGTTGCGCAGTTCAGCGTAAGACGAGGAGCAAAACATGGCCCCTGGGTAGCATGTCTGGGTAAGCCTAGCATGAAGAGGAACTACTGAGCTGTGACAACTCAACAGACCACAATTTCCACCAAATGCAATTTCCTTTACAAAAAGCTGAAGTTGGGCCAGAACACAAAGATCTTTCTGCAAAGCAGGTCAAGTCATCATATGTCACTTTTTTTTAAAAGTACAGTTTAACACAAACTGCTGTGCTTTCCTGTATCTTGCCTACCCGTGTGCAGCACCTGAGTTTCAGTCATGGCTTCAGTAATGTCTTGCCCCTTGTTCTCTCTACCTACATGAGCAGGTGGTGACGTAGTCACCGTAGTGCGTAGCGCCTTGCCCCTTGCCCCTTGTCTTCTGTGCCTACCTGAGCAGATGGTGAAGGCATAGTGCCTTGGCCCCTTGTTCTCTCTACCTACCTGAGCAGGTGGTGATGAAGTAATGTCTTCTGTGCCTACCTGAGCAGGTGGTGATGACGTAATGCCTTGGCCCTTGTCTTCTGTGCCGACCTGAGCAGGTGGTGAAGGCATAGTGCCTTGGCCCCTTGTTCTCTCTACCTACCTGAGCAGGTGGTGATGAAGTAATGTCTTCTGTGCCGACCTGAGCAGGTGGTGAAGGCGTAGTGCCTTGGCCCTTGCCCCTTGTCTTCTGTGCCTACCTGAGCAGGTGGTGATGACGTAATGCCTTGGCCCTTGTCTTCTGTGCCTACCTGTAGGAATCCGCAGGCTCCGGTGGGGGGTGAGCTGATGCTGGGGGGCACGGACAAGCAGTACTACGAGGGGGAGCTCCACTACGTGAACGTGACGCGCAAGGCCTACTGGCAGATCAAGATGGATGCGTGAGTGCTGCACATCACAAGTTTTGCGACTGACTACGTCGAACACGTGTACACTGTAAAAAGTGAAGCGTGGAACCAACCTTAAAAAATGAAGTAAACTTGCAGCATGGATCTTTTTTACGCTGGTTTGAGCCAATAGTGCCATGTGCATTATGAACTTACAGTTCAGGCCAAAATTATTAGCCCCGTAGCCCTTATGAAATGAGACAGAGCTCTTGATTTCACCATGAAAATGACCATTAACAACAAGTATTCATAGTTTGTTTCCAAAATTACAAAGACAAATGTCCACTAAGTTTTATTACGATATTTTACCGATACACTGAGTTAAAACAAGACAGGGCAAAAATGACATGTCCAAAATTATTAGCCCCTGGCCATTTAGAGTCAATAGTTTAGTTATAGTTTTAGTTTGAGCCACAACTGACAACAGCCTCTATGAGAAGTTCTTTACTAGATTTGATTCTTGAACCATCAATGATGATTTATCTAGGGTGTTATTCATGCAAATTTTTACATAGTTACTTGACGTGTCGTGTGTGTTTGTGTGTGTGTTTTCCGCGCTAATCAGGGTTGAGGTTGGCAGTCAGCTGACTCTCTGTAAGGGTGGTTGCCAGGCTATTCTGGACACTGGGACGTCCCTGCTGGTGGGACCTTCAGAGGAAGTGAGGTCGCTGCACAAGACCATCGGTGCCCTGCCTCTGCTCATGGGGGAGGTAGGACCAAGGGGGGCAGTTTGGGGATTCAACGGTGTTATTTTATGACATAAAGGAGAGGTCCGCACACTTCATCCTTGTTTTTTTATTTATTTGCGGACCAATCCCTTGGATTCGTTGTGTTTTTTTTTTTTGGCTCAGCACCTACAGTATTTAGGTTACGGATGTAGCACACTGATTTAACTTGATCGAATGTATGTATGACTACTAGAAAGTATCCATACATGGCAAATTTACCAAGGTGTCCCTAGATTTCAGGTTTTCAGATTTTTATGCTAAAATGTGTTCCAGCTATGCGTGTACTACTTGCAATAAGGCAGATATGGAGAGGTTAAATGTTTGCTAGTAAGGCAGATATGGAGAGGTTAAATGTTTGCTAGTAAGGCAGATATGGACAGGTTAAATGTTTGCTAGTAAGTGGGAAGTGACAAAAAGAGGAAGCCACAGTGTAATACTGAGATGCGTCATGGACAAAATATCTTTACAAATAAGCCCCTGCCTGAGCTCTACTGTACTGATTTACTCATCCAACTTCCCCGTGTTTCCCAGTACTGGATTGAGTGCAGCAAGATCCCAAATCTGCCAGTGGTCTCCTTTAACGTGGGTGGGAAACTCTTCAACCTAACCGGCGAAGATTACGTCCTGCAGGTAATAACCCTGTTTTGACGTCTTGTCTGCTTTGACAGTTCTCTATTTTTGTCTGTGTTGCACTTTATTTTGCCATCAGACGAAAATCACAAACTCCTCTGCAGGTGCGCTTGTCTGTCTGTGTCTTGTCCATGATATGGCTTATCTCCCCCCCCCCCCCCCGACCCCATCACAAAGTCCTTCACACACCTTGTCCATCATATGGTTTATGCCCCCCCGACCCCACCACAAAGTCCTGCACACACCTTGTTCATAATTTGGTTTTGTCCACCCCCCCACCTCTCCCAGGAGACCCAGATGGGTGGTAAGGTGTGCCTGTCTTTTGTCCATGTAGGAGACCCAGATGGGTGCTAAGGTGTGCCTGTCTTTTGTCCATGTAGGAGACCCAGATGGGTGCTAAGGTGTGCCTGTCTTTTGTCCATGTAGGAGACCCAGATGGGTGCTAAGGTGTGCCTGTCTTTTGTCCATGTAGGAGACCCAGATGGGTGCTAAGGTGTGCCTGTCTTTTGTCCATGTAGGAGACCCAGATGGGTGCTAAGGTGTGCCTGTCGGGCTTCATGGCCCTGGACGTGCCCCCCCCTGCCGGTCCGCTGTGGATTCTGGGCGACGTGTTCATCGGCCGCTACTACACCGTCTTCGACCGCGACCAGGACCGTGTGGGTCTCGCCCCTGCCAAGTGAGCAGGAGGGGCTGTGCTGCGTGCCCGTCGAGGGAGCCGACGCCTCCGACAGACCAGCGCGGACACCAGGCAACTGGTCTCGCAGGTTCCCCATGGGCGGCAGCAGCATCTGGAACAAATTTCACCATGATTTGGAGCCGATCCCTCTGGAGTCCGCTCCAGGTCGGGGATTGGGGGCGTTACTACTGGCCTGCTGTTTGGGTACTATTCAACTTTGCTTTTTTAAGAAAATGAAAATTTGTGTTGCTTATGTTTTTTAATGCTGTGTAAGAGGCACTGTTTGGACTGTCTTTTTTAAATTAGCTTTTTCTTTTTTTGGTAAAGTAATTTAATGTCTAATTTTGTGATGTCTGAATGATGAGCCACTGGAATATGTCTGAAGTCAGGGAGAAGTGATTTTGTTGTATGACCAAAACTTTTTCAAATTAAGTTTAACCTCATTGCTTAACCTGCTGTAAAAATGGCTGACTGTGATTACTCTGACTGGATCAGTATTCCAAATGTGGATGAAAACCTGCCCAGTATTCTAATATCCATTCTGTAACAAGTGTGATGGTTGCAAGAATGTGCTTCAAGCTTTAATAAATAAATTCACACACATGCTTGCGTCGCTGTTTTCTGTCTGGCAAAGCTTTTCACCTAAACATTGCCATATGGGGTGAGAACCAGAGTGCTAATACGAAGTATGGAAGCAATCCATTAGAAAACATTCTGTAAGAGGTGTGTGCTGTTTGTTTAAAATTATTTGAAATCTCAGTCTGGATAGACATCATCCCACTGACTGGGATAAGCTCAGAAGAATTGTCTGAGCCTTCCTTGCAGGCCACAGACCTGTGCCAAGGCATGCCCACCCCGCAATACTGAACAATCATTTAAAAAATCCCTGGATACTTATGCTGATCTGATGACCACCAAGATCTAACGATTTGTTCATTGCCGCATTGCCAACGTTCTCTGAATTTTTCATGCAAGTCCATCAATGACCTTTTCTGTAAATTTGCTAACAGAGAAACTAATGCCAGCAAAAACAACCTCTCTGGTGCAGTTAAAGATGAAGCAAAAAAAAGCCTGAGAATATGATTATAGTATACCATTTATTTGGACATACAAAGTGCTTTGTGTTTCATTTCATTCAGAATAAAAATAAAACCTGATGTACAAATAAAAAAAGGAAGGAAATGGAGACACTGCATGCGAGTATGTGGCCACGTCTAAATGTACAGGGTGGAGGTAGTTGCCGTGCTTTGGGCCAGAGAAAGAAAATGAAGTGTTGGTCAAAGGCGGTGACAGCAAATGATTGCTGTTTAAACAGGAAATGCTTGTGTTTCTACTAGTGGTGGGCATAGATTAATTTTTTTAATCTAGATTAATCTAGATTAATCATAAAATTAATCTAGATTAATCTAGATTAAAATGGCTCATTTGAATTCTGCCGAAGGCATTCAGAATATGTGTGCTACCTAAATAATGACTAGAAGTAAGTCTTTGAGAACGGGTTTCTTAAGCCAGGTGGCACAGTAGACCAGGGGCTCATCTCCTGTTTCCAAAATGCATCACTAACTGCTTGAAAAAGCTGTTCTACTTTGATACTTGGTGATGAAAATAAATCATGTTCAATAAAATGTACTTGTGTTTACTAACTGTTTATTTAGTTAAACATGAACTGAATGAAACATGAAACATGGATTTTGAACTGTAAGCCTACATAAGAAGTTGTGATTAACTGTTTACAGTCAGTAGCTTTGTGTCAATCAGTCCAAGCTCTATTTCTCCTTCTTCCACCAGTCACTTAGGCAGACCAGCTTGTTCACATTTTCTGGTGGCAAAGTAGATCTCCTTTTCTGCACAATATGGCCTGCTAAAGAAAAAAGTCTCTCGCATGGGACAGTTGTGGCAGGAGTCCCCTTCAGTGCAATTCGGCTAAGTATACATCCGCACTAAAATATAGAGGTAGGGTATACAGTACATCCGCGCTAAAATATCAAGGTAAAAGCAGAAAGTGTTGAGGAAGGGAGCAGTTTGCTTCCGTGTTCTATTTTCGCAAGGGGGAGGGGGGAATCCCCCTTTATGCAGTGCAGAGCAGATTCTATGTTCATTTCACTGAAATGAATGGGACACATGTGGAGTTTAACTAATAAATTGGTCATTACGTTTTTCTGGAGTTGGTAAGGGTTTTTTGGAATCATGTGTCACAATCTGCAACTATTTGTAATAATTTCAAGCCTAATAGTGTAAGTTGTTACTGTTTGGATTTTGAGAAAATTAGCTTTATTTCAGGCCAGGCAGCAACCACTTACTAGGTGGTTGTTAGCGCGCTAACGCTAGCGAACTACGCTAACGTAATGTTTTGAATTGAAAGCTGTCACTAACACCCACCTAGATACTGTTACTGGTTATAGTGTAAGCAGACAAAGTAATATAAAGTTATAGGGCTACAGCAATGTATTAAATTCAAGGTGAGTCCAGTCGCTGTTAGCGTTTAGCACATGATGTTGTTATAGTTACTACTATTCACTTGAATGAGCTAGAGCTAGTTCGTTAGCTTGCTAGCTCGCTTTACAGACACACTAAATTATTTTCTAAGAGTTCGAAATAGGAATTTGCTGGCATTTTGGTCCCATAGTAACGTATTATGTTGGCTTATCTTTGTAGAATCTAAGATCTTTGGTGAAAGTCATCATAGTTTGTGTAGTATAGACCCAGCTCCCAACCCAACTTTGAGAATAGATTAACGGCGATATTTTTTTTATCGCGCGATAAGAGTCTCGCGTTAACGCAGCACGTTAACGCCGATAACGGCCCGCCTCTAGTTTCTACTGTGGGGGCAGAGGCTAAGCTACGTATGTGTATGCTGGTTGCTTTAAATGTATTTATCGGAAATTGTCTGTCGAAAAAAAAAAAAAAAAAAACTTGAACAGAAAAGTATTAAAAGTGCACAGTACTATCCAGGAACAGTGTTAGTGAATGCTGTCAGTTGGATCATGAGTCTAGAAGCATTTTTTATTCTGGCCAACAAAAACTACTCACTACCTGCACCTCTTAAAAAAACAAATAAAACAACCTGCACACAATACTGTAAAAGAGAAACAGACTTTCTGTAATTAAGCATACATACACATATGGACACTGACATCAACAGATCAAGCTCTTAAGGGTTATTTGTTGCAGTCTGCACTACATACACTTTTTTCCCTTTCGCATACAAGGACATTGTAGCATTGTTCACAGGACAACTGTTCTTACTCCTTAAGTAACGTTTTGGTTACAAGTATACAATAAATACAATAAATACAAAAATACGTTATTTCCTCTGACCCACTGTGAACACCAGGGGTCATTGTTCTGCAGATAAAAGCATTTTCCATATTGTCCAAAATGGCTGACTAGGGGGCGACAAAGAGAGGGGACATTCTAGTACCCTACAGTACACTAAGGCAACCCTTGTCTGGGGCAATTAAAGGATTACTGAACCCAAAAACCCAACAGACCCTGCTGTGAACCCAACATGAACTCATCCCGGAGGAGCCAATGTAACAAGTGAATCATTTACCATTATCATTTATAAAAAAAAAAACGACCTTTTATATATATATATATATATATATATATATATATATATATATATATATATATATATACCTTTTTCAAATGATGTGTCGGTGGGCAGATGAGGTCATGTATTGAAGGCAATGGAAAGTTCTTTTGATGAAAAGTAGTTCTCAATTCCAGAGAGAGTAATAATATCCGACACTAGCTTTCTCTGCACCTTCCTACCTTTAGGCCACATTCTGAAGTGCACACCCCATTTCTCTCTCAACACCGGGAAAACAAAATCTGTAACAACCACAAATAAGTTATAAAAACAAAGGATTTGTTAGTTTTAAAGCATTTTAACATGACAATGATGCAGCTGTTTAAGAAGGAAAAAACGCCTCACCCTTGTCTGACCTCTGCAGAATGTGACAGGAAGTGTATCCCAACTCCCACCCCCAATGGGCCTGTACGCCACATGACTCCAATGAACCTCTTCCAGCTCACAAGGCATTCCTCTCACCCGCTCCGGGGACGAGTGCCAATGTCACATTGTCATCTTACATTCTTCCCAAATTAGATTAGAGAAAGAGGGCCACAAAAATGCACCCGCAGTATGCAGATTGGCGCAGCTTGGGTGCATTCTTTCATCATATTTCCAGTTTTTGATGCAGTAAAGGAGAGAAAGCTGATATTTGCTACTGCAGTCAGTTCTCCTGTAGCATAGGGGGCTGTTCGGTACCCAAGTGCAGAAGTCCAGGAGGTGTGATGAGCTACATGGGCAGAGTGTCACGGTGTTGGGAAAAGCAGGAGCCTGTTCTGAAGAATGTCAAGAGTCTGGTGTAATCAACATCAGGGTTTATTCATTAAAGAGACATGCTCCGCAACCAGACGAGACTTAAAAAAAACAAAAAAAAAAACAAATAATAATAATAATAATAATAATAATAAAGATGGAGGGAAAAATAAATGGACAGAAAAAGAAACAAAAGAATCACACTCAAGTCATTCGACAGCTTCGTGTGGCTGGCTATGGAGCCGGAGTTTGATCCATAAGCCCATTCTGACACCAACCCACAACACAAGCCCACAACACTGCTTCCCTTTCTGCAGGAGAATAATGGTCCATCTCAGTGCTCTTCTTTCTTTCTTTCTTTCTTTCTTTCATCCCCCAACCAGCAGAACTCACACTGACAAAACACTTGTGGGTTGAGAGAGGAGGCACCATCTATCAGTGTAGGGAGGCAATAATGTAGCAAGCTCTAACCTGACTGCTTTTTAGCCATGTCCAGTCCTCAGCGCTGTAGCAGGCTCTAACCTAACTGCTTTTTAGCCATGTCCAGTCCTCATCATTATTCACTGTTGTCTTATACTGAAGCAGGGGGGCAAAAACCTTTGAGCGCTAGGGTTAGGGCTCTGAAAGGCATTTGCAACTGGTCCACAAGTCTGACCCCTTGTAAGCTCTTTAGCGGAGTGAGATCCTGAAGTGTGAGCTTGTGTAAGTCCACTGTAGACCCTCGACTCTGTGCCTACGGGCGTACGAGCACTCCCATTTAACCAGGCATACCAAACGATGCAGAAAACTCACGTCAATCAGTAGGGAACTTGTCATAAGATTACATATTCAACAATCTCTTACACATGGCGTTTTAACATTTCAAGTAGCTGACAACACAGAACGAAAACAGTGCACTAAGCAATCACCCTTCACAGTGTGTGTGTGTGTGTGTGTGTGTGTGGTTAACTGATATGTTGGTGTGTAGAAGTCAAGAGGTCATAAGTATTGGGCAGCATGAGCTAGAGTGAGTCACTGCATGGGACAGCTGCTGTTGCTTCTACTGAAGGTCTTTCAATCACCATTACAAGATATAGATGGCGACGCATGTACAAAAGGAAGAGTGACGGCTATGACTAAAATCAGATGGTCGCTTTTTTTTTTTTTTTTAATTAAAGCTAACAATTAAACCAGCCACGACACCAAAGAGCCTTTGCTACTTTTTTCTTTAGCTGTCTGAATTTTTATCACTCTTCTCATTGAGGATTCAGGGTATGATTGCAGGAGCCTCAAGTTTATTGCAATACCATCTGATGAACACAAGAGGGCGCTGTGACAGCTCACAGAGACACGTGTTCATGGGCTGCTCACCGACGGCTGGCTCGTCCCCACAGAAGGCTACTTTGAGTGAACTGTACCACCAACACAACTGATGTGAAAATCTGTCTGAGCTTGATGAGAGTTGAAGGCTGACACAGTGGTCTGGCCCATGTGTACATGGCGACAGAGGTCCGCAGTGGCTCAGTGGCTCTGCTACGGTGTGGTGTGTGTGGGTCGATGGCGCCTCTCGCGTGGCGCCTCACACAGTCCTGAGCAGGCTCTCGGGGTCGGAGAGGGCGCAGTAGAGTGTGTAGCCCAGCTCGTCCACCTCCTGCGGCGTGAGCTCGCAGAACAGGTTGACCTTGGGGTTCAGGGCGCAGGGCAGCTTCCCGGCCTCCAGGTGTCCCACGAGCGCCCGCAGCAGGCCGATGAAGCGGTCCGCCAGCGCCTCCTGGGTCCAGTCGCCCTCGCGCTCGCTCAGCAGCAGGATGGTGTTGGTCAGCTGGCTGGAGGTGACACGGGCCAGTGGCGGGTTGAGCTTGCACACGGCCTTGGCCACCCTGAGGCAGACGCAGCGGCAGCCGCCGTCCTCCTGGTCGAGCGCGCGCAACTTGGCCGTCTCCGCCACGCGGAAGCTCTGCCGCCACAGGTTCTCGTGCCGCTCGGCCGCCAGGCGGTGGGGCTTGGCGATCAGTGATGCGCCGTCCTCCATCACCAGCAGCGGCAGGAAGTCCACGTACAGGCGCCGGTCCGTCTCGTACTGCACCTCCAGCGTCAGCGTCTCTGAGGGCACCGCGGGCCGGATCACGTAGTCCAGCACGCTGCCGATGGCGGGCCAGTTGATGGTGCCCGCCACCAGCTTCTCGAACACCTCCAGGACACTCTTGGGGGACAGGTACCCCCCCACCATGCAGCGGTCCCAGTAGCTGCTTCCGCGGGGGAAGTACTCCAGGTTCTCCCGACGCACCAGCCGGAAACCCGGCACGTTCATGATGGTGTCCTCGCCCGGCACCGACGACCACAGGTTCTTCTCCAGGATCATGGGCACCATCAGCTGAGCATGGTCCGCAGTCACCACCTGTGACAGGTGAGCAGTACACACAGGTGAGCACTACACACAGGTAAGCATTACACACAGGTGATCATGGGCACCATCAGCTGCGCGTGGTCCGCAGTCACCACCTTTACCAGCATTACACACAGGTGAGCACTACACACAGGTGAGCACTACACACAGGTGAGCACTAGACACAGGTAAGCATTACACACAGGTAAGCATTACACACAGGTGAGCACTACACACAGGTAAGCATTACACACAGGTGATCATGGGCACCATCAGCTGCGCGTGGTGCGCAGTCACCACCTGGCACAGGTGAGCATTTCACACAGGTGCTCTCAGGACAGGCGTAGAGAATTTGTAACAGTACTCAATGAGAAACTCTCTAACTTCAAGCGTTCTAACTGAAGTTACTGGTTACCGTGCTACTAGTTACCTGCTGAATTACTCTTTGAATATCATTTAGAATGTCCCCCGAAACAAAGTAATACATACAGTACACGAGGCTCTTTTAAACTGGCACATGGTGGAGGCGTCCTCTGCAGATTAAGGCTGACGAGGGCTTAACCCCGGCTCACCTGCAGGTCGTCGTAGAGGCTTCCGCTCAGGTACATCTCGCGCAGGGGCATGTCGGGCAGCTTGGCGTGCAGGAAGACGCGCAGCTCGGAGCAGATGTCTAGGGCGGCGCGCCTCGCCACGGCCTGCTCGTCGGCGGGGATGGCCACGCGCTCGCGGAAGTACGCCCACAGGTGCTCCTGCAGCGACAGACGCATGCGGGCGCGCGCCAGCTCCACCTGCCCGTGGCCATGGCGACCGCCCGAACGCCGCATCAGCTCTGGGGGCAGGGGCAGGAAGAGCAGAGGCAGGGGCAGGAAGAGCAGGGACAGGGGCAGGAAGAAGAGGGACAGGGGCAATAAGAGCAGGGACAGGGGCAGGAAGAGCAGAGGCAGGGGCAGGAAGAGCAGGGACAGGGGCAATAAGAGGATGGACAGGGGGAATAAGAGCAGGGACAGGGGCAGGAAGAGCAGAGACAGGGGCAGGAAGAGCAGGGACAGGGGCAATAAGAGGAGGGAGAGAAGTGACAGGATAGGAGTAGGGGTAATAAGAGGAGTGACAGGGTAATAAGAGAAGGGACAGGGGTAATAGGAGGAGTGACAAGGGCAAAAGTAGGAGTGGTATGGTCAATAAGAGGAGTGACAGGGTAATAAAATGAGTGAGGGGGCAATATGAGGAGTGACAGGGGTAATAAAATGAGTGAGGGGGCAATATGAGGAGTGACAGGGGCATGAAAGGGGAAGGAGGGCAGAAGGACAGGGAGAGGTGAAAGACAAAAGTACAATGTTACATACATGTGCAATATCAGCATGGTCCTTTTTACTGCCGGCTCTATTTCAGAGCGTGGAATTTACCCTTAAGATAAGGGGACCAGATACACTCATGGCTACTGGTGTTCGCACAGATACCACTCTCACTCACACACAGTTTCAGACCGTGGAATTTACCCTTAAGATAAGGGGACCAGATACACTCATGGCTACTGGTGTTCGCACAGATACCACACTCACTCACACACAGTTTCGCGTGGGAGGTCATCAGCTCAGCTCAGACACACCACCATCACACAACAGCAGAGGCAGCACAAGCAGCACCACGGCCAGCAACACTGCACCAAGACCTTTCAGGAACACACACTCGTCTACAGGGATGGAGTAAATAAATAAAAGAATAAAAAGAACATGGGAAACACAGACAACTATAATGTTTTAGCTCCTTCTAAACATGCCAGCACAGACATATTAAACCCACACCTGAGTGTGGCTACTCCGGTTGCGTGCTACAGTGCTAGGCTGAGGAGACTACCAACAACAACAAAGATCTGTTTCTATGGCAACCACTGAATGATGAAGAGCATCACCCACCGTGGAGGTAATGCAGACTACAAACAACAAAGGTCTATCTCTATGGCAACCACTGAATAAGGAAGAGCATCACCCACCGTGGAGGTAATGCAGACTACAAACAACAAAGGTCTATCTCTATGGCAACCACTGAATAAGGAAGAGCATCACCCACCGTGGAGGTAGTGCAGCCATGTCCCTGTCAGTGGGGACAAGCAGTCATTACATCACCCATTCTGGAGCACAAACGTCATCAAAACTAAGAGTGATATGACACTGTTAAGATCTCAATCTGATGATACCAATTGATAATTCTAGCAGAGTGCCCAGCTTTCAGTTTTTCTGCACCTGGCATACATCACCTGACTCTGCCATCTCTTTCACTCTGCTTACAGGGCAGCCAAGCCCCCTTGCCAGCACACCTGGCCTTTTTAAACTCACCTGGTGCCACACACAGCACACATGGGCTCAACACCCTAACAAAGCTTTTGGTCGATAAAAAGCAGCGGTCAATCACAGTGGATAAACATGCTCTCAAACTGCTGTGCATTCAGCAAACTTCATTTTCTGTTACATTAAATGTGTTCTGTTTGAAACGTATCTTCAACTCAGCCCTCGTTTAGCTTGCAAGCACCTTACAGTTTCACCTGATTCCCCTGGCCAATGAACCCCCTGTTCCTTAACCTCCTCATCCCCCATCCCCATCCCCCCTCCCCATCTCCCCTGGTTCACCTGGCTGCTCACCTGGCTCGAAGGAGTTGGCAGAGGTGGGCAGGGTCTGCAGCGAGCGGCTGACGGTGGCCTTCATGTCGCGGCTGAGCGTGCGCGGAGACGACCCCAGCCAGCTCGGCTCCTCCCAGCTGCGCTTCCCCGACGGCTCCATCTTGGTGGGGCTGGAGGGGGCACTGATGGCCCGGTCGTACATCTGCGAGAGGGGTTAGAGAGGGGTCATAGGTCAAAGGGCACGACAGAACTGGGTTTTAGGGTGAGAAGGCGCTGATGGCCCGGTCGTACATCTGCGAGAGGGGTCAGAGGTCAAAGGGCGTAACAGAACTGGGTTTTAGGCTGGAGGGGGCGCTGATGGCTCGGTCGTACATCTGCGGGAGGGGTCAGAGGTCAAAGGGCATGACAGAACTGGGATTTAGGGTGCGAAGGCTCTGATCATTGCACGATCATTTGGCTATTTTAAAAGGCGTCTAGTTTGAGACTATGTTCGTTTATTCACAGGATTCTTTCTGAAAAAGCTGGGGTTTCAATGCAACTACCATTAGGGGAAGTAACTTGAAAAATGTGATTTTTTGACTATGCCCGTTTTTCCGGTGGACTCCTCATCTGTGTCGTGTATACAGTGAGTGGGCATAGATCTGTGTCATGTGTACAGCGGGCAGGGGTAGATGTGTGTCATGTGTACAGTGAGTGGGCATAGATCTGTGTCATGTGTACAGCGGGCAGGGGTAGATGTGTGTCATGTGTACAGCGGGCAGGGGTAGATGTGTGTCATGTGTAGAGTCGGTGTGGTTAGGTTGATATTTCCATGATATCTGTGCCATGTGAGCAGTGGTTGCTGGTTGGTGGGCACTCACTCTCTTGACTGCCAGAGTGGCGATGCCCAGCATGGCCGCCCCCCCCACCCCCAGCACCAGCTTGGCGTTGGACAGGACGAAGTCGATGGCGGTGCCCAGGCCATTGTCGTCTTTCTTGTTGCCTTTCCGGTCACCGTTCACCCCTGCCATACCTCAGCTACTCCTCTGATCAGATGAGAGGGGGGGGGGGGGGGGGGGGGGGGGGTGAGCGAGAGAGGGAGCCGGGAAAGGGAGGGAGACAAAGTGACAGACACAGACAGAAAAGAAGTGCAGAATAGAGTATAGTAAGGCGAAACAGAAGAGGAAGGGAGGGGAGAGAGGAAGAGAGAGAGAGAGGGGGGGGGGGGGGGAGAGGGAGAGAGAGAGGGAGAGAGATGACATAAGAGAGATTAAACAAGTATTAGAGAGCTCCGTGGTCAAGAGAGAACATACTGTAAGCAAGTCTATTATCTGCCGAGTGGTGAGAGATATTTGGACGCGAAACCAGTAAAAAAACAAATGTTATAAGCTCACTTACTCAAACCAAAGGTTTATGGGAGCTGAGTTTGTCTATTTTCACAGGGAAAACCACTTTTTCACTGGGTGAAGTCTCATTTTAAGTGGAACAGCAACAGAAATGGCTAATAACAGGTACTATGCCGTAATAGGATCCTTTCCGCTGACATTGCTAAGCCAGTCAAGCAGATAAAACCAAGAGTTGTTCAATAAGGTCATACGTACTGAGTGTTTACATAGCTGCGGCCAATACACAAAGTGGGTTTGACGTCTCAGACTGTAATCTGACACAGCTGACAAAATAACTGCACTCTTCATTATTTATATTTTTTAAGTTTTACAATGAAGCATTTCAGTCACTGTTTTATAAGGTGTTAAAGACAATGGAAAACCTAGTGTCTTGTTAGACAACAGGTTCGTGAGACCATTTACTGATTGATTTTTGCAACGCTGCAAAAAATCCACTGTTCAATTATTTTGTGGCCAAACAAATAAAAGTTGAGCGGTATAGTTAAGGGCCATCAATATGACTTGCTGAACTTGTAGCTGAACTGGTAAAGCGGCCTGCCATCAGTGTGGCACACACAATGGGGGAAAAAGACATAGACTTCTAGTGTGCTATAAGGCACTCGAACTGTTAACTAAAGCGTGAATAAGTTCGGACAGTAATGGACAATCTGGCATCAGACATTACGATCCAGTACTCAGTAGCTGTTCCAGCCATTCACTAAATCAGCAGCCTTCAATTACCACAATTCTTCAGCCAGGTTGAGGAATGAACTACTGAAATCACCTGTATTAAGTACACAGGGAAGAACCATGTCATTTGGAGTAAGTGGTACTGGATTGTAGCAGGTTGCCCAACACTAACTTAGAATATGGTTTTAGTAGATAACAGGTTCGTGGGACCTATTGATTTTTGCATCAACCCTGCAGATAATCCATAGTTCAAACATTTCATTCCCCAGCAAAAAAATGTCGACTGGTATCATTCATCAAAACCATAAAAAACTAAAGCAGGCGGCCATCAATAGCAAACGAACAGACAAAATAAATTAGATCTGTAGTGTGCTACTCTACATTGCCAGTACAGTGAACTGTGAATAAGTCACAACATAAACACAGTTGTCACCAGGTAACTGATCACTGCAATGAGAGCAGATCAGAACATGAAGGCAGAGTTGGCAGCACAACCAGAAGTTAAACTGGGCCAGAGAACTCTGGAGCTCCGTTCCCCCTCCCCCTCCCCCTCCCCCTCCTCACCTTAGCTGAGCTCCCTCTGCTGCAGTATTTATAGTAATACACCAGGGTGAGATATTGACCACTGTGAGTAAAGAAGGGCCCCCCTTCTTACAAAAGCTAATTTAACCACTGGTTGACACAATGCAATAGCTGTTAACTGAAATGTGAGTAGGTCAGAATATGAAGGCAGAGTTGGCAGCATAACCTGCCTGCCTGGCCAGTGGCAGTGGGTCGGTGCCCCCCCTCCTTCCCTCACTCCACCAGCGTCCCTCCCTCTCTACACCAGCCCCCCCCCCCCCCAGCGCCCCCGGTGGCAGGTTGGCAGCATAACCTACCTGGGCAGTGGCAGTGGGTCGCCGGCCCCCCTCCCTCTCTACACCAGCCCCCCTCCCCTCCACCCCCCTCCCCTCCTCTCTACACCAGCCCCTCCCCAGCCCTCTACACCAGCGCCCCCAGGTGGCAGGTTGGCAGCATAACCTACCTGGGCAGTGGGTCGCCGGCCCCCCTCCCTCTCTACACCAGCCCCCCTCCCCTCCACCCCCCCTCCCCTCCTCTCTACACCAGCCCCTCCCCAGCCCTCTACACCAGCGCCCCCAGGTGGCAGGTTGGCAGCATAACCTACCTGGGCAGTGGGTCGCCGGCCCCCCTCCCTCTCTACACCAGCCCCCCTCCCCTCCACCCCGCTCCCCTCCTCTCTACACCAGCCCCTCCCCAGCCCTCTACACCAGCGCCCCCAGGTGGCAGGTTGGCAGCATAACCTACCTGGGCAGTGGCAGTGGGTCGCCGGCCCCCCTCCCTCCCTGGCTACACCAGCCCCCCCAGACGGCTGCTGAGGAAGAACTGGCCCCTCCTGAGGGCGTCCTCCTTCTCCTGCGGGCCGGACAGTGCTTGGCAGCGGCGGAACTCGCGGGCCACGGCGCGGCGGTAGTAGTTGCGGTCGGTGTACTGCAGGTGGCGCCCTGCACGCAGCAGCGCTCGGTACAGCTCCAGCACGGCACTGCGAGACCAGCCGCCCATCAGGGACAATGCTACGGCACAGTCCTCTCCCACACACACACACCTGTCACACACAGAGAGAGAGAGAGAGAGAGAGAGAGAGAGAGAGAGAGAGAGAGAGAGAGAGAGAGAGAGAGAGAGAGAGTGTGTGAGAGAGTTTAGGAGACAATAATAAAACAGGATGTGACCATCTAGAGAAAAAGGTTGAGAAATGACTGCAGACCAAAGTTCATGACATGCTGAATCACCCAGTGAAGCCATCTGAGGATTCTTCTAAATAAAAAGACAACAATGTGACTGACCCAGCCTCCGAAACTGACTGGGTCCTCATTCAAGTATTTTTACACCAAAATCGTGATGTTACACAAGACCTATTCTAAAAAATAAACTTGGACAATTTCCAATTCCAGACTCATAAACAAAACTCATCCATTTCATTCAGACTCATCGCCACTACATTTGGGAAAAAGGATTAGTACTAACATGCCTCTACTGAAATTGAGCTTTGAAATAATAATATTTGAAAAACTGGAAATTATTTGTATTGGGACTATAATACCAATTACCTGTCTATCATTTCTAAAATATTACACAATAAATACATTTTGAGGTTAGATTTCAGTTACATTATATATTATACAGCACAGATCTTGTACAAGACTCTAGGCCCAGGAAGAGATATCGGGGTTGCAAATGACAAGATTCTTACAACACAGATAATGCCCAAACAAGCAGAAAAGCGATAACTGTGTGCCTACATACAGGGATGGATTGATTAACACAGAACTCTCAAAGAGAAAAGAGAGTCTTATGGCACATTCGACTGACATAGACTTAAAACTAGTTCCAGTTCCTCTGTTATTGTGGCAACTCAGAAACCGCTGTGGCTGTCAATGCAGAGTCTGTTTAAAAGTAAATGTCCCATTCAGAGGTTCCCCCGTGACGTCGCAAAGGACATACATGGCAATTAAAAAGCGTAATTTCACTGGACGAAAATATCAAAGATCTCTACGTGTCAACCAACAGGTTTGAGCACAAGGTCTGCTGCCCTCATCTCGTAACTGGCCTGCATACTGACAACCTTGGACTTCACGTTCCTTGGCTTAACAAATGGTTGAACCAGTGATTTTTCCACCCCGAATTCCAATAACAAAACGAATTAAGCTAGTTACCAAGATAAAGTACAAAATGATCATAACAAATACATCAACGTTAGTAAGAAACTGTAAACAAGATAGTGTTCTTGTCCCCATAATTACCTCAGCATTCTTATATCTGACTAAGCATGACGTTACGTAGCTTTAAAGGCTAACGTTGTTAGCTTAGATGGGCTCTCATTTTACATGCTATAACAATACGGTGCATCTGTAACTCCCAACTACTCTTCATTTGCCAGCCAACGTCAGGTGTGCAACGAACAACGCAGTGTCCAAATGGAAAAGAGCCAACAGGTAATTTGGACAACCAAAGCCAAAGCTGGCCATGTTGGTTAGGAAGGCACCGCTGGTTAGCTGCTAACATTGACTGGGGGAACAGCAGCATGAGTGACCTCAAGTTTATACATATACCCACCAGATTTAGGGAATTACTGTTCAACCTAAGGAGTCATAGGAATATGGATACTTACGTTTAATACTCAACGGGAGAAAAATGTCCGTACCGAGGAACTGTTCTTCAAATTTAAGGGCTCTCCGTCCAACCAGGGTCAGTGGAGACTCCGGAAAACCGGAAGAAGACAGCGGTCGGATTTTCTCAGCGCACTGCTCGCATCCGGTGTTTTTTTCCTCATTTATTTTAGACGCAACATTATGAGTTTTAAATAACTTACTAGAAAAAAACCCAAAGGACTATTTTACTCCCACTCCAAACACAAGTAAAACGTCAAGGAACTAGAAAAAACACACGACATCTATAAACAAGTGAGAAGTTGAGAAAGAAAATCGGCCTGATCTGTCAGTGATGCAGCCCTACACTAAAACCAGCCCATCAAACCCAACCAACCGAAATTTCTCATATCTGAAATTCTACGAATTGTGCTCCTTCTTTTTTTTCTTTCCTCATTTTTTCAGCTTTAATAGCATACATTATTACCAGCCAGTTTCATTCCCCACTCCTGGTCATCCAGGTGAGACCGCATGATAACTGTCTTCTAAGGTGTCTTGTGAATGTGCATCTGAATATGTGCCTTTAACTTAACAAATCGAATACTATGGAGATAATTTTGTCTCATAAAGATTTGTATAAATAAATAAAAAAATATATATATAATAAAAAAAAAAATATATATATACATTTATAAATATTCAAACACAAAATACAAAAACGTGACATACAAATAAATGATAGAATGTATATAAATACACAGGGATTAATACCCTTGACTGGACATCCAGCAGATGGCAGTGTTGAGCAAAGGTGTTGTGCAGCTTGTCGGTAGCTGCTAGTTTGGTATTATATCCAGCTATCCAGTAAATGCAACTACATGACAACATGGAAGCGACGATCAGCTCTGGCTCTAGCTCTGCCTCTGTTTCAAAGGTTCTGATTGGTAATTGTAAAACTGTGTGACAGGTGTTTGCCTATGTGATGAGCTGGTGTGCATATAGGGCAACTGACTTTAGAATTTTGAATGTCAGAAAGTGTGTTTTAGAAATGCAATTTGAGTGTAAAGCAGGAATTGTGCTTGTAGTTTAGCAGAAGTGGTTCAGGGGGTTGGTACATGAGTTACAAGTTGTGGCCATTGTGTCTCAAATACAAGGATTTGTGTGTAAACAATTGAGGAAAAACTGTAATGCAAAATCAGTCAATATGCTGAAGTGTTTGCTTGTTGCATGGTTGCATATTGTAAATTGAAACACAACAACTTCTACAAAGAACCATGTCCACAGTAAAAAGAGTAAAACACAGTAAAGTATTGTTGGAGACAAAAAGTATTATCTCTGGCCAACTTGGTGACATGTCTCAACTTAGGGTTTTGAAGGTCAACCAATATAATTTGCATCAATTTAGTCCTCATCTTCTCTCCTCCCATTGTACCTTGCAGTGACAGTATTTACCTCTTCCTTTGTTACCCCGCACTCTCACTGTCACCACTCTTCACTATTCCTCTTTTGCTTCCTCTTGCCACAGCACGGCCCTACATTTCTATTCAAGTCTGAGAACCCCCTGTTACCTGTTTTACGGTGTTTAAGCCTGACTGTAGAGTTTTGAATTTTGGCCCTTAGTGTTAGGCACCTCACGATGGTGTTTAACCAGTTGGCTGGTTAATTGTGGTTAATTGATAGCTAGTGTTTTGAAATGGAAAGTAACATTACAATATCCTCATGTGTGTAATGCATATAAGTGTGTTTAATGTTTTGCAAATTACTATGTGTAGGGTTTGGCAAAAAGTGTGAAGCTGAAAATGTGCTTAGAGTGGTGCCAACATGAGCCAATGTTTTCTTATTTGAGTGTTAGGTTTTATTAATTGTGGGAAACCTTATATTTTAGTGTGTAAGCAAACATAAAAAACTGTTATATAGTCCATTGACCACAAGGGGTCATCCTTTTCACTTTGCCACTATATGTCTGTATGATGCAAGTTGGATCTCACCACTTTGTGGTTTTATAGCCTGTTTAAATGTACTGTTTGGATAAATTACACTGCTCATAAAAGCTTGATGTAAGGATCAACATGTTTACTTCTGATGTGTTAGTTCACTTTCAACATTTACATCTAACAGAGAGCCATAATGCAACACATTATTACGTTTGTTCTAGGCAGCACCTTTTACCAGCGAAATAAAATTAAAAAGTTTGTCTAACAACACATGGTGTTGCAAAACATTTGACATCATTTAAAATGTGAATATCTAAGTAAATCAACAAGTCCTGTAGGTACATGAAAATGAACTTCATGTTAAATAATGTAAGATATATACATTTTGAACAAGATAGCCAGAGGGTGTAGAACTTATTATGGATTTCATAAATCACAGTTAGTTGGCTTTCACACATTTTGTTAAAATATTTAACATTTGTAAATATTTGTGAAATCTGTTATAAACTCTACATCCCTCTGAGTATCTTGTCCAAATTTTGATTTAAAAAAGCTTTTATTATTCAACACGAAGCCTATTTGATTTTGTGTGCCTATTTGTAATTAAGTAAAGTAGGTAGGTAAAGTAAAATGATGTCCAGTGTTTGGAGCAGCCTGTATCAGCAATGAACATTGAAATGCTACAAGCCATTTGGGAAGCACAGGCCTGTAACTGTGATACAAAGGCACAAGGATATTTATTTGTCACATGCACAGACAGACAGTAAAGTAAGACCCCCCCCCCCCCTCCCCACCAACCCCAACCTCAGACATAGGACCAAAGTTTTACTGACTGCAGATGGAGGAGAGAGACACTGAATCTCAGGATATTTTATAGACTCCTTGGGCAGACAGGTGTAGGTGTTTGGCAGACAGGTGATTGGTCAGGAGAGGAGAACGAATTAGATATGATGTATTGTAGTCTTTGAGACGGAACTAGGGCTGGCACTATGCAGACTGTAGAAAGTAGGCTATATTGAAAATGAAAGGCATCTGTACACACTTCTTTCCTTCCTGTAATATGTCTTTTATCCCCACCTCCAACTACATATCCATATCTGTTTTCGGTATAACAAAAATATCATTGAGAGGGACATGATGTCTGATATGATACACCTATTAGATAAGATAAAAAGCTATTCCTATTTATTCCAGTGCTGTAGAGTTTGTGTGTCCAGCTGAGCAAGAAGCCTCTGTCATGCTCACAAGAGCGGAAGATTCTCTACTGAGCAGCTCACAGGCATCTTCAGAACTCTGCATCTTAGGTACACACGCGTGAGAGTGTGTGTGAGTGCGTGTGTGTGTGGGGGGTTAACATTTACTAGATCTACTAAAACTTTCATAGTTACATAACTTTCATAGTGCCTGTTCTGAATTAAGTTATTTTTTAAATTTCTTTTTAAGTTAATTAGCTTAATTAAACTTTAATAAATTAAAATTGATAACAATAAAAGATATTGTATTGTCTTTCTATTCTATTCTTTCTGTTCTATTCTAGTTCTCATATAGTTGAGCTAGTGTTCATGGGTGTTACTGCACTATTCCCTCTTACATTTTATTTATTCCAAACCCTTCATTTATATACATTTTCATTTTCATCTTTCATCATTTTCATTTTCAAACCCTCCAATCTCAATTTTTCAAACAGTCAGGAAGAGAGAGATATTCGGTGAGATGTGTGGGGAAGATAGCTTGTGAGCAAGTCATCGTTTAAGTGGTCACACACATTTTCAGAGCACGTTAGTTCCACTGAAAGGAGGGAATTTTTAGAGCACACCCAACTTCTCCCCAGAGACAGGAAATTGAATTGGTTAATTGAAGTCACTAGGTACCTATTACTGCTCTTCCCTTGTGTTGGATGCAACAAAACTTGTTGTGCAGTGACCATCTCTCCGTTGTGCTGGCATTTATACTATAACACGTTCAGGACTGAGGTAAGACAATACTTGGTTATGCTCTAAAATTATTTTCTTCTTCTTTTATTCAGAAGGTTTATATCTGAGGAGTCTTTTCCAGGAATAGGCGTATGTGTTTCATGCAGGTCACGTTCCACTTTTTGACGTTCAAGGCATGGGCATAGATGGATTTTGCGAAAAAAAAAAAAAAATCTTGTATGCAGCTCAATTTTACATAACTGGCTGAAAGGACTTAAGTATAGAATTGTTAGCACAACTGACAGATAGTTTTGACTGTATAATTCAATGGGTGCTTGAAGTCTAAACATTTAGATGTACAGTTCATATGAAACTTTCTGCTGTTAAACTGGGTAGCAATGTGTTGAACAACTTAGTTATTAGTAAGGAATGATTTATTTGAGTCCCTGAAAGGCATGTTACATTTTTGAGCTGAAGACATATGTTTTTATCAAACATATTAGCATGTAACATACATAAATGCATGTTAAAATATTGTATTAAGATTTTATATAGTCTACAAATTAAAGATGCATTTCATTATGATTTACATTTTCGTATTTTAAAATGTTGTATATTTCTGTACAAATAATTCCATATCTGAAGCCAGAATCTGTAGAGAGTGACTCATGTACAAGACGGTTGGTTTAGTGTTTGAACTGGATGTTTTGCTCAGTTCAGCCAAAAGTTGTATTCGTAAACATATATCATTACTGTTGTGCTTGTTATTACATATAACAAAAGAAATGCTGGGTAACTGCAACGGGCCTACACAAAACAGGTGATTGCTTGATCAATTGGTAATAACAATACACAAAAGTTGATTGAACAGTTGATTGTTTGATGAGATTTCACCTAGCTTGAACCTGAAGCTGGTCTGCTGGTGACAATGCTTGAGAGAGAAAGAAAAAGTCTAAGAGTATGTGTTATGAAAAGCTGAGGCCTCAACCAATCAGCTCAAATCAAATTATACCACTCAGTCACGCACCATGAGACATGTTCCCATGACAACGAAACGCAAACAAGCACTCTATAGTTATCTCAGGACAGCGAGGAGTGGGCGTAAACAACCACGACAGGCTCCGGCCTTACAAGTCACGTGCGCACACATCAGGGCACAAACTGGCTTATCGCAAAAGGCAATTAATCTTTGAGACGTTTCACTACAGGAAAATTCCTCAGGCAGATCTAGAAGCCATTTTACCACTGAAGCACCGCTGCTGCCACAATGCCTCCGTTGTGTGCCCTGACAGACATTTTCTTCTAGGGGACAGTAATGAACTGATTCAATTAAAGCCACAACAATAAAGCAGAGAAACTCGTGCAGCACGGGAGAACACAGCTAATGGGATTATTAGGGCTTCGTAGATGACTGTATGATATGTGCCCCATGTCCCCAGCGGTAGTCAAACTGTACATTTCTGTCCATTTTTATGTTTTCGCTTTAGTATTCTGGTACTGATGTTTCTTAATGTCACTGATGCTGGAATTGATGCCTTAACAAGTTATTAGTCTACAAATTAGCCTACAAATACAAAACAATTTACAACCTGTAGGTTTGGTGCTTGACATTCATTCTCTTTGATGAACAGTAAAGCAGTAATTTGTTTTGGACATCATTAACTGATGTTGTGTAACTTGCCTTTGGTTCAACTCAATTATTCACTTCAGTACATGTGCATGCAGGAAAACAAATATTGTTAAGTTGTTTTTCAAACTTTCAAACTGTATAAGCAGCCTAGGATGGACTGCCATGTGAGTTAAGTTTAGAGTTTTTTTTACCAGTATGAAAATGACATCCTGCTTGCTTACCATTTTAAAATGCTGTAACTATCATGTTGTTGATGCGTCCCCATTTCAGCTTCCCCCTGATTAACTTTAGTGTAATGTGTCCTCTTCTCCACAGGATGGCGCTGCACGACTACCCCATACCCGACCTGGACGTGACCCTGCAGGAGGCGGGCCGGGTGCTGCAGCTGACCCTGAGCCCGGACCTGTACATGCAGTACAAGAACGCGCTCTCCCAGCAGAGGGAGCTCCTCCTGGTGGCACAGCGGATGCTGTCCGAGGCGGGCGCGGGCCGGGAGAACTGGGTGACGGAGCAGTTCAAGAGCCGGCTGCTGTCGTGCGGCGACGCGCTGCCCACCTCCACCGCCATCCCCACGGTGCTGCCGCCGTCGCGGGCGTGGGGGGAGGAGACACACCTGGAGCGGGCGGCCGCGCTCCTCTGGGCCATGGCCAAGCTGCACAGCGAGCCCTGGCTGGTGGAGGGGGACGCGGCTATGGAGCGCACGCAGCAGTCCGAGGTGTTCGCCGCCAGCCGACTACCGGGCAAGAAGCAAGATCAGATCAAGGTGGGGGGGCAAGGTGGGGGGGGGGTAAGATGAGATCAAGGTGGGGGGGGCAAGATCAGATCAAGGTGGGGGGGGGCAAGATGAGATCAAGGTGGGGGGGCAAGGTGGGGGGGCAAGGTGGGGGGGGGGGTAAGATGAGATCAAGGTGGGGGGGGGGTAAGATGAGATCAAGGTGGGGGGGGCAAGATCAGATCAAGGTGGGGGGGCAAGAGGAGGTGGGGGGGTAAGATCAGATCAAGGTGGGGGGGCAAGGTGGGGGGGTAAGATGAGATCAAGGTGGGGGGGGCAAGATCAGATCAAGATGGGGGGGGCAAGATGAGATAAGGTAAGGTGGGTTTGGGTGAGGAGGGGTGAGGGGGGGTAAGGGCATAGACATCCTATACATGTACATACATGTATATACAGGATGTATAGGATGTCTATGGGTAAGGGGGGTAAGGTGGGTTTGAGTGAGGAGGGGTGGGGGGAGGGGAGGGGAACAATGTGGGTTTGGGGAGGTAAGGGTGATGAGAAGGTCTGTGTTATGTTACATATTACATGATCAAATATGTCTTAAGAGAAGTCAGATGACTCTTTCCCTTTTGTGAAAGTGTAAAATGAGAAAATATACCATTCAGGTCTTGATTCAGATGCAGATGCATATGGGGGGACCTAGGTACAGACCGGTAGTCATGAAACACATACGCACACACGCACACACGCACACACACACATGCACGCACAAATGCATGCACACACACTCGCACTCGCACACAGAAACACATACGCATGCACACACACACACACACACAGTCCTTCACACAGACTTTCACACACGCTCCCACAGGTGCACACACACACACACACACGCACGCACACACACACGGACACACATGCACACACACACGCACAACACATACTCACTCAGACTTACACACTTGCTCTTACATGCATGCACACACACACATACACACACACACATGCGCATGCACACACACACACATACAGACACCCACACATACATACAGACAGACAGACAGACACACACACACACACACACACACACACACACACACAAACAAACAAACATTATTACATTGCCCTTAGCCTCATATTAAGGTGTAAGGGTAATAAAATAAGAGGCCCTTTTGTCATCGAAAGGGGTATGTGGTCTATAGCTCCAGCTCCAGGGATCCAGAGATGTAGCTCCTGGTTCCCTATCATCGGGCCAGAACTGAAGACGCCTTTTGGATAAAAACTGAAAGGTCTTTAAGAGGTCCAGTTGCTTACAACTTGGCTCCTTCGACTATTTTATTCAATCCACATGCTACTGTAAGAGCACACAAGGGAGTGGCGTGATGTCATAGACTGTTAAGCACAAACATCAACAGCTGGGGCCTTTAAATTAGCTGTAAATTATATTACTGACTCTAGCCAGCTTTCATGTGGCTCAGGCAGGACCGAAAGCAACTCCGGCATTTAATATGCAGCACACAGCACACATCTCTGGAGAGAGGAAACATCGCTGAACACATAACATATATAATATATGTAAATTTACATAGAATAATACATAGAAGAAACATAGAAATATTTAGTATAGTATAAGCAAGTATAACTTTTTATTTTTATTAGTTATGTTATGTATATTTAAATATAACTTATATTGTAGTGTATTATGTAACTATATTTAACTCATAACTATAATATATGTAAAATCACTTTTCTTCACGTTTTCACTTTTGATCTGCAGCTTAAGCTATGCACCAGGGGTCTCTACTGAAGAATTCAACTTAAATGGACTGAAACTCTCTGTGTGGTTTGTTTTGTGTAGCTCTACCCAGACAGCCTCCACGCCATCCTTACCTGCAGGGCAGGTGTGTTTCCTGTCCAGCTCCTGCACCGGCCCAGCGCGGGAGGGCCCTTCACAGCCCTGTCCCTGGCGGCCATCTACAGCCAACTGCAGCACATCAGCAGCCTGCCTGCTGCGGACACGCACCACGACGCCTCAGCCATCTGCGACCTGTCCTCCCTGCCACGCAGGGACTGGCACGGCGCCCGGGAGAAGATCAGGAAGACGGGTGGGCCCACCGCAGCCTCCCTGGGCGTCATGGAGAGTGCCATTCTGGCCGTCTCCCTGGAGGACGGACCAGCGCCAACGGACCTGGCTAGCACCCTAAATGCCGTCAGACTGGGTGGCAGAGGTTGGCGGTGCCTGAGGTATTATGACAAGGTGAGTTATGATTTTGTATGAGGAAACAGATATAGAGAGAGGGAGGGGAGGTGTGGGAGGATGGAAATGAGGCATGGAAAGGGAGGAGAAAAATAAGAATTAGAAATTACTTTCATGTGGTTTAAAACAAGGTAATTGTCTTGATGGGTGGAGGATGTAATTTTAATTTTATTAATTAGCAATTAATGTATTAATTATTAATTTTTTAATTAGTAATTAGTAAAGGAAGTAATTACAATATCCTTCCAATGGTAGCTACTGTGATATTAAATGAAAAGGCAGATTGTACTATAGACCCAGAAGCATAATTATATTTCACTAAGGCAGATGAAATTTAAGTCTGTACCAAGCAGACCAAAGAACACTTCTTTTCTTCTGTGCAGGTGGTGAACATGGTGGTGTTCAAAGACAGCACGGCAGGTTTGGTGTTTGAACATTGTACTGTGGATGGAATGGTGGCTGGGCTTGTGGCTGAAAGTGTCTTTTATCTGTCAGAGTCTCAAAGCAAAAACTTCATCCATGCCCACACAGAAAATAAATCAGAAGTTCTTGATGGCTTGACAAAACCTGAACCCTTAACATTTCAGCTGGAGGGTATCTGCATTCCAAGTCATCTTGCAAACACAACTACTCCAGAAACGCACCCTATTCTTACGTTTGAAATGCCATCATATCCCGATGTCTTTACCATCCTTAGGAGTCAGCGAGGAGTTTATGATGCTTGGGTCAACTTCGCCCTCCAGCTCAGCTTGAGGCAAACACTTGGGGAATCAGCTGCAAAACACATCATGGTCACCCCCACACATATGCGCCATTTTAAACATGGCCGTTGTGATCCCACCTACTCCCTTACAACCAGATCTCGACAGCTAGTCAGTGCACTGGCTACGTGCATTGGTCCAGATGGGAACCCACAGTACACCAAGGAGCTCATAGGCCTGTTCCACTTGGCACTTTTAGAGCACAAGGGTCTGATCAAGGCCACAAAGAATGGTCAGGGTGTGGGTCCTCACTTGGCAGTCCTGCGTCACTCCATGACCCCAAACAATCCCCTCAAGAAGTTTCTTGATCCGTTCGGGTGTCCTTCGGTGTACCTCACAGGGAAAGACCTCATGGAAGGTGTCGAATGTGCTGTTGGAAATGTGTATGCTCGTGACCAGCTGGCCGTCACCTACCTCGGGAGGAAGGACCGGGTTCGCATCGTCCTGAATGGAAAAGGTAGCTTTGCAGCTGTACTGGACAAACTTCATGCTAGCCTGCAGGTAACCCTCAAGCTAGTCATGCTCCTGGCACTGAGATACGCCATTGCTGGGCAGATGGGGGCACTCGAGTGTATTCTGAAGGAAAGAGATGACCTCCGAATCAATGGAAGCACAGAGGCAAACATTTGCAAAGGTCCCAATGTGTGTGGCAAACCACCACTGTCCTTGGAGACGAAGCCGGACTTCAGGCTGTTGATTCACGGTGGTGCTGGCGAAGACGTCTCTTTGAACCAGAAGGTGGTTGAGGTCCTTGAGTTTGCCCTAGAAACTGCCCTAGGCCTTGGGGCACAGGTCCTGAGGAGCGGAGGGAGCAGCTTAGACGCAGTGGAGAGAAGCGTCATAGCCCTAGAGGATTGTTTTCTCTTCAATGCTGGCAAAGGTGCTGTTTACAACAAAGATGGCCAACACGAGTTGGAGGCGTCCATCGTGGATGGCAACGGGAGTAACTCAGGATCAGTGGCTTGCCTGCGCACAGTGAAAAACCCAGTGAAGGCAGCCAGGAAAGTCATGGAGAAAAGCGTGCACTCTCTCTTGGTCGGGGACGGTGCCGAAGAGTTTCTGCAAGGGCTGACAGAAAACGACAAGCCAGTGGGCGCTGAGTACTTTCACACTGACATGCGCCGTAGAGAGTTAGATGCCAAACTAAACAGCATTCAGTCCCCCAAAAACAACCACCCACAAACTGTGGGAGCAGTTGCTCTGGATAAGTGGGGCAAACTCGCAGCTGCAACCTCAACAGGTGGCCTCGTGGGCAAGTGCAAAGGCAGAGTGGGTGACACAGCAGTTATGGGTGCGGGAGTGTATGCTGACGAGAAGGTGGCAGTCACATGTTCAGGTGATGGCGATGTGTTCCTCAGGCAAACAGTTGCAAAACGAGTTGCTAGTCTGTACACCCACAGAGGCTACACACTCAAGCAGGCTTGCCAGACGGTGATCTCTGAGAACCTAAAAGGCTGCCAGGCTGGAATCATTGCAGTGGATCACAAGGGCGAAGCCGTGATTGAAACAAATGCAGCTGTTATGCTCATTGCATCAATAGTCAATAACACAATTCGAGCAGAAGTCTTCAGACCAGCCGTCACTTTCTCCAACATAATCTGGGAGACTGATGAACTGGTGGCTTACCTGCAACCTGACCCATGGACCTCTGGGGCCACAATCCTTACCCGCAGATCCCTCAGCGGCCCTACTAGCATTTTTCAGCTCACCGATTCCAACTTTGTGATGATGCTAATGGGGGCTCGAAGAGTTGCACATCTACTGTGTAAACGACTTGGCGTCCAGCGTTGTGCCCTTGTAGTGTATCCCCATCATGACCAGCCAATCCAGATCAAAGTACTGCCTCTTCATGGTCTAGAAGCTAGCTGGAGACCACACCTTGCGGCTGAAGAAGAGTTTAACTCCAATGATCCAGGCTACTGCAGCTCCAGGAGTGGCCCACGATGTGAAGACGCTGAACTCGACAACGTCCTGGCCAAAATACGAGCCAAGCTTCCAACACCAAATGCACCATCCTGCTATGACTTCTTGGGAGGCACCTCACATAACAATCTCTTCTCACGAATTGTCCGTGGTGACGAGAAACAGTGGCGGGTGTGGGAGGACAACAGTCACGTAGCCTTCCTGACCCCGTATCCCAACACCCCTGGGCTTACAGTTCTGGTTCCACGCAAACCACTACCCAGTGATATCTTCAGGCTACAAGAGGAGGACTACACAGCCCTCATTCTCGCTGCCCGAAAAGTTGCACAGCTCTTACAGGAAGCTATGAGGGCCAGAGGAGTGGCTCTCATTTTTGAGGGCTTTGAAATCGATTATGCCCACGCAAAGTTGATTCCCATAGCGGCTTCTCCCTGTCCCAATGCCACCACTGCACCACCACAGTTTTTTCAAACCTACCCAGGATTTGTCACCTCTGCCAGTGGACCAAAAGCATCAGCAGAGGAACTTAAAAAGGTTCACACTCAGATCACACAGAACACAGCCCCGAGGTCTTGGGAAGAGCCACAAAGCCATGCCACATTAGCACTAACCAGTCAGTGGTACCGAAATCTCTTCCAGATCCAGAGCACCCTCTTCCACAGCACTGTAGAGTACTTTAACAACATCTGCCACTATGCATATGCTCTGACCCCCATCACCACTGACACAATCTCGTCCCCAATGGGTCTTGGATCCGACTCAGAGCCTGTGTTCGTCAGCATGCTGGGACAGGATGTCTACTTGGCTGACTCCATGCAGTTTGTTCTTGAATATTTCCTGCGCTTCCAGGAGGGTCTCCCTGGAGCATACTATGTGTCGCCCAGTTTCCGGGGAGAAGATCCCGATGCCACACACCTCAACCAGTTCTACCACGTTGAGTGTGAACTCCTAGGTGACATGGATGCTGCCATGACTGTAGCTGAAGGCTTTGTGGCTCACATGACAGAACAGATGCTGAAAAGACACTCTACAGTCATCCAGAACACAGCCGGCACTCTGGCCCATGCACAGGACCTGCTAAAAAAGCTGGAAGGTGGGAAACGCCTTCCGCGGGTCACCCTGGAAGAGGCCATCCCCATGATGACATCCTCAGACTGCCTGGAGTGGGTACAAGATGGCCAACCTCAGTTCGGCAGAAAGCTTACTCGGAGAGGCGAGCAGGTCTTGATGGAGAAGTATGGTGGCGCTGTTTGGCTGACAGAAATGGATCACCTCGGAGTGCCATTCTACCAGGCATACGTAGAAAGCTCCAGCAGGTCCAAAGCCAAGTCTGCTGATCTTCTTCTGGGACTGGGGGAGACTATAGGCCTTGGAGAGCGCCACCCAAGCCCAGAGCTGGTGCAAGAAGCTTTGAGGCACCACGCGGTTCCGGAAGAATCTTACAGATGGTACATCAACATGCGGCAGGTCTTACCACTGCACACCAGTGGGTGGGGCATGGGAACAGAGCGGTATCTGTGCTGGCTCCTTCGACATGATGATGTCAGAGACATGCACATCATACCCCGAATGAAGGCCAAAAAATACATGCCTTAACCACTGTTCCTATTTACAGGTGACAGGGAGTTGGTGAACAATACACAAGATACATACAAGATAGCTGTTCAATACATGAAACATTACTATACTGATTCTGCACATTAGCACACTACTCCAAATTAGCAGGTGATCCTATGAAGACAATGATTTTTATACACATGAGTTAAAGAAATGTATTAATGTATTCATGTTTCCAATGAGGTTGAGCTGGGTGGATAATCGAAATATTTAAGATAAAAATTCATGGGAGACTGGGTGATTACAGATGCCGATATCAATTGCTTAATAACCCTATTTGAGTGAATCAAAGAAATACATTTTAAAGCACTGTTGGGAAGAAAATAAAATGTTACAGTAAATCTACAACTGTTATAAAATGTCAGGTTGCCATTTGAGGTTTTCTACCATTTTCATAAAATACTTATCTTGGTCTATTGTTTTTCAGCCAGAGAAGGTTCGGCCATTTAATGTTGGGTTGATTTACATAAAAGACAGTGAGGAGGCATTTAAATTGAATATCTGCTAGTTAAGTGATTAAAGAACTTTATATTTAGAGTATGTTATGATATAAGCACAAAATATAAGGCCTTTTAAATGTTAATGTATTTTGAAGCTTTTGTTTTTGGCTGTCTATCTTGTTCCATCTAACTTGTTCCATACCGATTTGCCTGTATCATTTTTTTATCTGCATATTTTATACATTTTTCTTCTTACTTAGTTTTCTCCTACTTTGCACATAAACCTAGCCTGGTAAACCAGCCCCTCATACTTCATTTCATTTTGTACAGAGGGTCTGGACCGGAATCTCTTGAGGGTCATTTAGTCGGCCCCAGCAAGACCAATCCAATCAGCGAACAGAGGGTGTGTTCATTAGCCGTGAGATTGACCTTGTGTGACATTTGAATTGTGGTGCATAGGTAGGCTAATTGCATATGTGACGACCAGGCGTTAGCAATTGGGTAAAGGCAGAGGCACTTGTTTTAAACTTCAGCAGAGTCCACACCTCCAAGAAATCGTTTCTGACGGTGTCTGGTCCAGACCCTCTGTACAAAATGAAATGAAGTATGAGGGGCTGGTTTACCAGGCTAACATAAACCACCATGTGCCTACAAAAGTGATTATGACCTGATGTAATAACTTAGTGACTGGTTTGACAGGCCTTTCAAAATGCAAAGAGTAATTCTTTACAGAAACAGCGATGTTGAATATTTCATTCTACATGTCATTATGCATTTATATTTTTCAAAATATCAGTAAATAAAGATTATTAACAAAATAATGTTTGTCTCTTAACTTATTTAAAGATTGTAGGTCTTTTCAGGTTTAAAATAATTTAGCTGTACACAATGTTAGCTATTACAGACGGATGAACATACTCAGCTGTTTACACATGTTACAGATTACAACTGATTAAAATTATTAAAAAGAGAGAACAAGAAATGCCACAGAGAGAGAGAGAGAGAGAGAGACAGAGAGAGATTTTAACTGGACTAAATCATAAATTCATCCTGTTTATTCTTTAAAAAAGAAATGTAACCAAATTAAAAGTCAACACACATCTGACACTCATCTGCTTCAAGACACAACAGCTAAATTACTTCAAGCATGACCCAGAGAATCAGAGCGATGGCTTCAGTCTGTTCAGAGACAGAAAGACCTTATCAGCGGTCTCCACACCCAGCAGCCAGACAGGGCCACACAAGACAGGCATTGACGGGGTAAATGCATCCCCATGACACGCGCATTAGGGACGCCACGCCAGCCTGGTGCGGCCCTGGCGCGTGACACTGTGCTCTCCTCAGCAGGGCGCAACAAGGAGAACTGGCAGCTGGGTATCAGAGGTGAGCCACTGTGTGCACACACTACACAAAAGAAAGCTTTCTTTCACGCACACAGGGCGTGAGGACCAGACGTTTTTTTTTTTAAACAAGAATTCAGGTAATAAAAGTTCACAGAACATGAGCTGTTAGAAAATTTGGGGTTTTAAAGATTGCACAGAGTCCAAAAGTCATGTGATTTACTGTAAACGTCTTAATTAAATAAGCTACTGCGGGGAACTGAAAATCAAGTATCAAATGGCATAAAGAGTCTGTTGCAGTTAATAATAATAATTAGAACATAACATGCTTAATGGCATTAATGTTCACAGAATGGAAATTTATACTGTTTTTGACCATAAAAGCTCATGATTGCAGGGTTTTGAAGAAAACAAACACAACAGCAAACACAACACAAAAAATCACCCTGGTGCTGGCTCCCAGGGGGACATAAGTGGAGCTCTCCACAGCGCCCTGATGGATTGCTTCTGCCACTACTGTACTATAGCAAAGCTTGTCATGTGTATTTCTGTTGTGTTTCTTTTCCAAACTGTTGAAGCAACTGTTGAGCTACATCCTTGGTGTGAAATGTGCTGTACGAGTAAAGATTATTATTATTATTATTATCATTATTATTATTATGTACAATTATCCAAGAGCCTTAACAGACAGATGCCTTTTCTGTTTCTGAATACATGTCTACACAATTTAGCCATTTACAGATACAAAACAGGCACCATCAAATAATATTATGTTAATGTTAGGGGAAATTAGGGAAAATACTGATGAGGGAGGCTATTACTGTGTTGTAAAATGCGGTTTGATCGTTAAGGAACCTGCAGTTTATGTATCTACCACAAGAGGGCAGTGTCAAATAACAAATCAGCTATCGTGAGGAGAAGTGACATGGCAGGTCAGGTTCGTGCTCTAGTCGCTGCGAAGTGGCTTACTGAAGCGATCAAAAACAAACAGCTGGGACCTAGTCTAAGGATTCTTGACTCCTCTTGGTATCTCCCCAAACTTAATCGAAATGTTCGAGAGGAGTTTAACCAGAGACATATACCCGGTGCCTCCTTCTTCGACATCGACGACTGCTGTGACAAAAGTTCAACCTTTGATCACATGCTGCCTTCCGAGACCGAGTTTGCTGAATATGTGGGCAACTTAGGTATTAGTAATGACACCCACGTTGTCGTTTATGATACGAGTGACTTTGGGGGGTTCGCTGCACCTCGGGTTTGGTGGATGTTTAGGCTGTTTGGCCACGAGTCGGTGTCGGTCCTGAACGGGGGAATGAAACACTGGTTGAATGAGGGTCACCCCGTTTCATCAGAGTACTCCAAACCGGAGCGAGCAGAGTTTCGAGCAACTATCAACAAGTCTTGGGTGAAGACCTACGAGGACGTGCTTGAGAATTTAACAACGAAGCAGTTCCAAGTCGTTGATGCAAGAGTTAATGGACGATTTCGGGGCCTTGAACCAGAGCCGCGAGAAAGTAGGCTGTAGTTTTGTTGAAATTGTAGCCTAGTTGTTCTCCATACGACATGGATTGATTGGTCATGGAATGGAGTTTTAATTGAGAGATTAATAATCTGCGCCAGAGTATATTATCTGTTGAAAACGGTAGCAGCCAACAATTATCTTATCATTCGCTGGAGAGAAAGTTATTCATTTACAGAAAATTGATAACAGCATGTTGCTTGCCACTGAGTTAACTTGATTACGTAGGCTTGGCTTACGTCAAACATTCACTAGCAAGTAGACATGAATTGAGAAGACCAATAAATTGTCTGTACAACTGACTTGCATTTACTTTCAGCACAAACTCTTAATAATTCTCTCTAACACACACACGATCTCTCTGTTTTGTACAAACACACATTCACAATCCCCTTGTTTTGTCCACACTAAAATGTATAATCTCTCTGTCTCCTACACACACAAACACACACACACACTATTCTCTCCCTTCACTCCCCTGCTCACTCATCCTGTTCTGCAGATACGGAGCCCGGCCACATCCCGGGCACCATCAACATGCCGTTCCCCAACTTCATGGACTCCTCGGGACTGGAGAAGGACCCCGCAGAGCTGGCCCAGATGTTCAAAGAGGCCGGCGTGGACCTGCAGCGGCCCTTCTGGGTCACTTGTGGCTCAGGTGTGACCGCATGTCACATTGCTCTGGCGGCACACCTGTGTGGACATCCAGGTGTGTGCCTGTACGACGGGTCCTGGTCGGAGTGGTTTGCCAGGGCGGCGCCAGAGCACGTCATCTCAGAGGGGAAAGGGAAGCAAGCGTAAAGCCACCACTGAGGTCTGAAGAGGAGAATATGTGTATATCATGTAGAGGTGTATGTGTTGAACACTAGTGTATAGTGGCCTACAGTGCAGCACAGAGGTTTACAACACCATACATGTCCCCAAAGCAAAGCTCAGATTTCTGGTCAAAGCAAAACAGTATTTTCAGAGTGACTCACCATCCGTTAGTCACCTGACCTTCACAAATGTAGTAGGCTATTGCGGTGTGCTTACCTGCCCTTTGTAGTGCATTGCATTTGAGTTGTGAAATAATGCACTTACGTCACAGCTACAGATCAGCAAGGCTGCACTTACAGTGAGGTGCTGGCTAATAGGGTAATTTCAGCTGTGAGTTTGTATGTTACATCTCCCAAGAGGAAACAGGCAGGTTGGGGACCCCTGCCAAACCGCTCTCTACCATGAATGTTGTTTTTGCATCAACTAGTTCATCTGTCTTCAATGGCATTCATAAACATGTTACAGTTATTGCTTATAACTACTCATATACGCCTACAGTAGATTAAATTCACTCTTGATGTGCAGTAATTACTTAGGAAAACGCAAGATTCATAACCTAGTTAGCAATCTGTGAATGGAATATTGTTGCATTTCAGCTGATATGTCTGGCCTTGGTGTTCTCCCTCCTTGCAATTTAATTCTGTCAATGATGATGTTTAGTAGGCTCAATTATAACGATGGTTTTGACAAGATCAAGAATAGGAAATAAACACTGTGTTATTCAGTGAGGTTGGAGTAGTGATTGCACATTGAAAGATGAACTGCACTTTTAAATACTGACTTAACTTGATTTACTAAGAGAAGCCCTCCCATGTGTATTAAGGCAGGAAACTCTTTATTCTTTCTGCTTATGTAATGAAATACTACATGTATACCGTAAATAAAGTGATTTTGTTTCAAACTGAATTAAAATGAATAACTGGAACTGAACATATGCCTTGGCTGAATGGAAGATACTGTAGGCTGGTGCCGGCATAGCATTTATATGGAAACCTCCAAAAACAAATGCAATGAGTTTATACTTTTCCCTTTTTGTATGTGGATTTACTGCCAACATACAATTCAGTGCAGTTTTCGTAGCTAGGAGTACGCTATATGAACAGATTACCAAGATGCTGGTGAATCAAAGTTGCTGACATAGCATGTTATGAAGAACCGGTGCAAACCGGTTGCAGTGATATTGTAGGAGTCCCTCTTCATGCCTGAGAAATTTGTAGTAACCAGTTGTCGCAGACTAATCTTTTTATTTATAGTACCAAATAATTGTGAATAATTTTACAAAACCATTGACCGTTTCCCGAGCATTAGCTGAAATTACTGTATTGAATTTTGAACGCACCGCGAAAAGGGGTGTCGTCGAGATGATTAATAAATGATTAAACGTGGCAAACGTAACGGCCATGATGAGAGAGGCGTACCCCGTGATTATGAACCAAAACAGTATGTCGATCGACGGTGTTCATGAAACGATTGCACTTTATTCTTCAGTTATTGTGGGCTACTTCCTAAACGTTCTGATCAAACCTATTATGTACATCTTTATTACAACAATGCAAAATCAATTTCTCTGACTCAGTAAACATACTAGGTGGGCACTATCTCACAAGTAGCATAGTTCGAATTGTAAAAGATAGGTATGTGTCAGGTGTCTGAGGTACATAATGTAATGTGTGAATCGTTAAAACTACAACTATGTAATAGTTAGGCAAAATGATTACTGTTTTCCCTTCACGTCGACCCACTCACTATGGCGGACCATAGTGTACGAATCAGGTATTCCAAAACTATGCCTGAGGGTCCTGAAAGTAAAAACAAATTGGGGTCCTACAGTTGACAGCAGATTCGTGTTTTCGCACAAACCAGTTGTTTACACATTAAAAGCCACAGTAAGTCGGGCCAGGTTTGATGAACGAAAAAGTTATTGGTCGTCTCTCCCGAGGACGTATTGACGAATTAACAATTTAAAGGCAACTTGTATGTCAAATAAACTCTAGGTAGCTAACCAAATCAGGCCCGTCGGGGTTTTGCAGCTAGCTAGCCAACTGTCGCTAGCTAGCTATAACAAGTAGGTAACTAGGTATCGTTAAATAGAAGCTTCAGAAATCCAGGCTAAGTCTTGATAACGTTCGGCGCAATTTCCTGGATTTCGCTTGCGTAGTGTAACGCTGCCTTGACCGAAAAGGAGAAATAAAAGTTGGTAGGGGACGAGACGCGGTAAACTCTGGTAGACAGGCGCAAGCTCTGATAAAATAGCTGTCAGATCGCTATCTGAAATCGCATGCAATTCCGCTTCTGTCCATAGGAAGGTGTTAATGCTACGCCATGTCTGGCATAGCCCTCAGTAGATTGTCGCAGGAGCGCAAAGCCTGGAGAAAAGACCATCCATTTGTAAGCATTTATCTTTGAATATTTCCTTGTTGCATTTTGCTTGTAGACATATGTTATGTGAGTCTGTAATCTGCGCACGGCTGTTGGGCCGGTAGAATGCATGTTCTATGCAAGTTGTTTTTTGTGAGCACATCTTAAATAGTTATGAGAGCATCTCTGGACCTCTCTCATCCTCAGGGTTTTGTTGCTGTGCCAACCAAGAACCCCGATGGAACCATGAATCTCATGAACTGGGAGTGTGCTATCCCAGGGAAGAAAGGGGTAAGTAGATGGCCATGTGCAATTATTCTCAAACTTCTATATTTGACCCTTTGAAGTAACCCTTACTCTGACTTAAATGTCAGTGAGTATAAGCCGTTGAGAAAAAAGCAACCTTAAACAACTTCAGAAGACGAGTGCTATTTATCATGCGTAATCAGAGTCAGACATCCCACATGAAAAAAAGTAAAAGTCCTGCCACATATTTGTTAGAGCCATTTACTGAACCAGCTGAGCCCAATTAGCAAAACACTTCAGCCAGGTAGATGCACTAAGTAGTGAAATCGCCTGTGTTAAGAGCACAGGCGGAAAGAATATATAACAAGACTTTTGCTTTCTCAAGCCAATTTGTCCACCTGTTCATAATGTTGTACTTCGGTTCATCTAATGGTGTGTGCCCTGTGTGTTCCTTTGCAGACACTGTGGGAGGGAGGACTGTACAAGCTCCGCATGCTCTTCAAGGATGACTACCCCTCTTCACCACCCAAATGTGAGTTTGCAACACGCACATAGAATTGGCTAGCCTGGTAAACCCCTCGTACTTCATTTCATTTTGTACAGAGGGTCTGGAGCGGAGGCTGTGAGAAACGATTTCTTCCGGGAGGTGTGGACTCTGCTGAAGTTTAAAACAAGTGCCTCTGCCTTTACCCAATTGCTAACGCCTCGTCGTCACGTATGCAATTAGCTTACCTATGCACTACAATTCAAATGTAGCACACAAAGTCAATGTCAAAGTCACCCTCTGTTCGCTGATTGGATTGGTGTTGCTCGGACTGCTTACATGCTCCTCAACAGATTCCGGCCCAGACCCGAGGGGCGGGTTTACCAGGCTAACAATTAGCTGCTCCAGTGGTGGCGTCTTTGACCATTTCATAGGACACTTTAGGCCTCCGATTTGAAGTGTCAGTGCACAGGGCAGGAAATGATGACGGAAGAGAATCAGCTGTGCAAATTCATATGTAGAGCTATTAATAGTGTGTTGAGTGCTTCAAACAGTACAGCCTTTTTCATCTAAGCAGTACAGGTACAGAACAGTACAGCGATTAGTGTTCCTGTCATAAACATTTGGCAAATGTACCAAAACAAGTTAAGTAGTGTACTGAACCATACTTTTTTTCGGCACCCCTTTCTTACTCGGTATAGGGCCAATACAGTTGTTATGGGTCCACAAATAATGACATCTGTTGATTGGTCCAGAGAGTGAGAGCAAGATGACCAGTTGTATGGCAGCCTTATTGTACTGTATGTACTGGAATCAGTGATGATGATCATAACATTGCATCCACTGACTTTGAAAATACAGTTGCTACTTTTTTCTGTTTACATTTTGCTGGAGGCAAGTTCAGTCTAGACGCTGGCTGAGTATTTTGTTTGTTCCCCTAACGACAGGTAAGTTTGAGCCGCCGATCTTCCACCCCAACGTGTACCCCTCAGGGACCGTGTGCCTGTCCATCCTGGAGGAGGAGAAAGACTGGAGACCTGCCATTACAATCAAACAGGCAAGGCAGACATGCACACACACACACACACACACACACACACACACACACACACACACACACACACACACACACACACACACACGCATGCTTTTCTGTCCATCTTGGAGGAGGAGAAAGACTGGAGACCTGCCATTACAATCAAACAGGCAAGTGCTGTACAGACATGCATGATACACACACACACACACACATACACACACACACACACACACGCACACACACACACACACACACACACACACACACACTTCAGCATACATGGTTTCAGACACACACACGCTCACACACATTTCAGTTTACATGGTTGCACACACACACACACATACAAACACACAAACACAACAGTTCACTGAGAGGCTGCTGCACATCTAACAAGCGCAATTAGACATGGCAACCTGGTCCCCCATGTGGGCGGACAGGGTCATTGCGGGTGGACAGACAGACAAAAACACACACACTCACACACACACACACACACACACACACAGACAGGGTCATTGCAATACCTGGAAAATCCCCTCCAGGCGACCAGGTAATACACGTGTAAGAGGTCGCAAAATAAACATGCATGTTTCTCACACATGCATGGATTTCAGCATGTGAACACACATACAAACACACACACTCTTACCCCGTCCCTGTTTGTTTACGATTGCAGATCTTGCTAGGCATTCAGGAGCTGCTGAATGAACCTAATATCCAAGACCCAGCACAGGCCGAGGCCTACACAATATACTGGTGAGTGAACCTAATATCCAAGACCCAGCACAGGCCGAGGCCTACACAATATTCTGGTGAGTGGGGGACCTGTTAGGGCAGATTTATTAAGCTTATGTAATGCATGCCAGCTAGCACAGCTCGGCATAGAATGTTGGTAAACGCCGCTGACTGAGGTACTAGCCCAGCTTTTAGCTCCCTTGCTAGCGCGTCTGTCTCCCATACCGGAGTTGCTGTGAGGTAGCGGGTTCGAGACCGGGCCTGGACTGCGCAGGAAGACCTCGGTTACACTTAGTTTACCTTCATCAGGCTCCAGCCACAAGGACAGTTACAGTTTCATAGCTTTCATAGCCTAATGATACTCACCTACCTTGCTGTTATGTAACTATAGAAACCATATTCTCTTCTTGTCTTTCAGTCAGAACAGAATGGACTATGAGAAGCGTGTGAGGGCACAGGCCAAGAAGTTTGCCCCCACTTAAGATGGCGCCAGCCGCGGAGTTTGCCCCTACTTAAGATGGCACTGGACTGGTATTGGACGTGCACCTTGGCGAAGGGGGTTGGAGGCACAAGACACCAACCCATTTGTAAGGGTGGGAAGGACGTGTACATATATAAATATTACATCTTTTGTATTACTATTATTATTATTATTATGATCAGTTGTGTGTCGTCATGGTTACCATGTTGTGGCAATGTTCTGTGGAATTAAACACAACCTCCAACAAACAAAATTTAACAATGCAGGCAGTTTGAGCTCTTTGCTTTTGTTCATGATGTTTTGATTTACTGATTGTAAAATAATACACAGCCAAATAAAGGAAAATATTAAAAAGAATATTGCTGCAATGCGTGAAATTTGTGTGGCCCATTATTCACACAAGGAATCGTACTCTGGGAAGGAGATAAGTGAACACCTGCAAGCAACATCTACTGGAAAGTAATTAATTGTTGAGTACATTCTCAAATAAAATTTTAATGAATGTTTGGGATTCGTGCTGCGACTGCGCAGAGGATCGTGTGATGGCGGGATCAGGTAGCATTATGGACGCAACATCTTTCAAAGCGTTCAGACCAACCTCAATTATGACATCACCGCTAACCTGTCCGGGCAGGTGTCCAAGCAGGGGGTCGGCGAAGGTTAATAATTTATTTAAACCTAGCACAAGTTGCTGGGGTGTCAAAAAAGGGACACACACGACGAGGAGAGACGAGAGGTGCACACAGGTAAAACGTAACAGTTACTTTCATAGAATTTCGAGAATCATCCGTCTTAGAAGATGAAGCAAAAAAGTCTGCATAAAGTTCTGTGTGCTGTTTGATAGCGTGTCAAAACTGATGCGCTGACGTGGTTAATTTTCTGGGGAAGTGTGACGGTCTCAGGGAGATGCATTTTGTTGTGAGGTGTTAAAAGACTTACGTGCCCCATTATATGCGGTTTACCAACTGTAATATTGCAGACGTGCAGGCTACCGTAAAGCCTTTGCACCCAGTCCCGCTATGAGGGACAGAATGGCTGATGAAGCTGCTGTTGTGGCTTTGATGTAGGCTATAGTTTAGTTACTAGAGCTATTTTCAGCTAGCCCAACCCATCAGTCAGCAACTAGGCTACTATTGCCCCCAACCACTTAACAGTTGCTGTTGTTGTCATTTTGCATGCAGCTATGAGTAGCCAATCAGGCGAGAACAAAGCGGATAATGGACAGGTGAGTTTCAAAAATAAATAAATAGAAATAATTTTCAAAATCATGAAATGATGTTGTGTGTTTATGTTTCAGTTCTCAGCCATGACCGTGCGGTGTAGGAGTAGCCTGTACACATGCCTAGTTATAAATGTTGGTGTATATTTTGTGTTTTCTGTCTGCTGACCTGCACGTGTATAGAATAGAATAGAATAGAATGCCTTTATTGTCATTATACAAGTATAATGAGATTGCAAGCTTCCCCATAATGTGCACACATAAATAAACAAGGAGAGATATGTACAATAAAAACTACTATAAAAACTACTAAGTACAAGAATTAAGTACAAGAATTAACATAGACTGTACAATAACTAATATGATCTACTGTCTGTAAAAAGTTGCATAGACTGTGCATAGACTTGTGCAAAGCCTGGAGATAAACAGGCACATATCAGCAGCAGGTATGGCAATAAAGTGACTGGTGTGACTGACAGCATAAATAGATGGAGGTATCAAGGCATTTTCACCCACCTATTCCAATATGTGCAGTAGGCAGCTAAAGAAACAGATGGACTGTCTTGATATTATAGTGCAATTGATAATTAACAGATAACGATAAAACAGATAGAGTGCAGATAGCAGTAACATAATGGTGCAAATGATTACAGTGATAATATAAAATAAATAAATGATAATTACAGTACGCAGAGTTGTGCCTGTCAGGTTGGCTGTCTTAGAACGTAGTGCAGTGTTACAGTGTTATGTTCAAGCAAGTCAGTTCCTCAGTGTAGGTTGGAGTTGAGTATGGTGACTGCCCTTGGGAAGAAGCTGTCTCTAAGTCTGTTTGTTTTGGCTGGTATGGCCCTGTAGCGTCTGCCAGAGGGCAGCAGGTTGAAGAGGTGGTAGCCAGGATGTGTGTAGTCCTTGATGATGCTTCTGGCTCTGCCAAGGCACCGGGAGTTGTAAATGGTGGTCAGGGGGGGTAGGGGGCAACCGATGATCTTTTCCAGCATACAGTGTATGTCTATGTGTGTGCATGAGTGCATGTGCTTGTGTGGGTGCATGTGTGTGTTTGGGGTGTGCATGTTCGTATAAGTGCATGTGCATGCGTGCGTGTGTGTCCGCACATGTGTGTGTGTCTGCATAATGTGTATGTGTGTGCTGGTGTGGCAGATGAGAAGGCTGGTTCCTGTGCAGGTGCGCCCTCTGCAGGCTCCTCACTATGAGGACACCAGCACGGTGTTTGGCCCCTCCCACAACTCCTACCACAGCCTGGGCCATTGCCTGCGCAGCAACATCTTCCCAGGTACCTCCAGCAAGGTCATGGGGTGCCACAAGGTCAGAGGTGTGACCAGAATGTCACGAGGGTGGGCATTTGGCTCAAATGTGGGGCACAAAATTAATGGAAAAACTTTTTTTTGGATGGACAGAGCATTTTTTAGAGTGGGCAAGTGTTGTCTGTCGGGGGGGGGGGGGGGGCACCCCTAGTCACCCCTAGTCACCCCTAGTCACCCCTAGTCACCCCCGCTGCATAAATTTAGCATTAAATAACTATTGAATGAAATATCTATTCCTGTAGCCATACCTCTACAAGTATTTAAAATACAGAGAGATCCGTTTAGTCTGATTTATACAACAGATATTCCATGTCCTCAAATTTGCACAGGAGAAATGTAAGGTTCAGAATCTAGATGCTGAAGTCCAGCCCATAGGGGCACATATGTTAAGCGGTATGGCACTTTGTTGTTGGTGTTGTTTTTGTTTTTGCCTTTTTCCTTCAATTCCTTGTGTGTTGCAGGGGCACCATTGGTGTGGTCGTCCCTCGTACAGGACTCCTATGTGAGCCACCCTCTGCCTACCGCCCCCGTCGACCCCCAGAAGTGGTACGGCCGCAGGACGGATGACATGGGTATGTCTTACAGGACATACAGGACATGAACGCACAGCACACAGTCTGATGTACACTCCACTTCCATGAACACAGTGCATGTAAAGGCCCAAACACTTCAGTAGCAAATCCAAGATGGAGGAGGCACTGCCCCCCAGAGCCAAGCTGTCAGAGGCCTGCATCAGTGAGGGGCATAGAATAGAATGAAATAAAATAGAACAGAACAGAATAGAATGCCTTTTATTGTCACTATACACATGTACAATGAGATTAAAAGCAGCTCCTTCGCCAGTGCAGACATATATGTAGAATATTTACTACATAGAAAAAAAAATAATAGTGCAAGAAAGTATACAAGAATAAAAAGGGGGTAGGGTGCACAGTTTTGAGGTGCTATATACATGTGCAAAGAATACATGAGGTTTTACATACAGTGTGGGTTAATGCACATTAATTAAACATTTTACAGTCATGATGGTTGTATGCTATGAGTAGTGGATATTGGAAAAGGAGAGTAATGATATTGCACAGTATACAGTTATTGCACAGTATTGCATGAGGGATGAAGCAGCTGGGCTTAGAATACCTGTGGCCAATACAGTGGCGTTTGCAAGGGAATATGGCGGTGGCACAAGAGGAGGAATTATATAGTGCTCCATACTATCCACATGTAGAATGGCAGAAGAACAAATGTGCCGTATGTGTCCTCAAATTCTGCACATGTTTTGTATATGTATTGTATGTAAGTGTATGTGTCATTAAATTATGTAAGCTTGTGCGTGGATAGTCATATAGGCCAGCTAAGTATGTGGACTCCATTCCATCTGGTGATGGTGTGAAAAAACCTTTTAGGTTACTTTAAGTTTAATTTGTAATATTTATTTTCTATATTTATTTATTTTTCAAACATTTAAATAGTTAAACTCTTCTTTATTCATCTGATTAATGTGAGCACTCTCTGCTTAGCATACCAGCCTACTTCTTGGCCACAGGGCATGTCCTTACAGTAATCCCTGTCTTTGGTTGGTGCTGATGGGGTTTCAACTCTGTCTATTATGTCCTGAAATAATCCAGGTTGTATAACACTTATAAAACAGAAACAAAGTTTGTGACACCCGTGCTCCCACAAAAAGGTTTTGTTGGTTTTAGTTCTACAAGACGTTTTAGCGGATGTCATATCCGATGTTATGACCCTCTGGAACGGAATGCTGCTTTCTGATTGGTTGCTAGGCATGCAGTAAAATCATATATCATGTGTGCCTCGAAAGTAGTTCTGGCAAAAAAGTGTAAAACTTCAGCACTGTTCCATATCAATACCCAATAGAAGGTATATATAGCAACCATCTCTATCAAACCACATAAGCAGTAGCAATCACCTTACCAAATGAAAGGTAACCCTGACAACCAACTTGGCCAATGACTGAGGGCTGCATAGCGCTCTACTTAACGTTACAAATATTGGCGGAGCAAACTTCTTAGGCTCCTCCTTGTTGACTTAAAACTGTATAATGCGCGCCTCGTCGGATATTACCCCTTACACGGGCGCTGCCCGAAACTTATTTGAGAGCGCCCTTGTGTCGCGGACTTTGTTTCTGTTTTTTTATTTTGCTTTTTGGTCCAGCAACCAGAAAACCCAAGGCGGATATGACACTCTCTGTCCTACCTCTGTTTCTTCCTCTTTTCCCATCTCTTTTTTCTCTCCCCTCCTCTCTCTCTTTCCCCCTCTCCCCCCATCTTGCTCTCTGTGCCCTGCCCCCAGTGAGGTGGACGGAGAGGAACATAGTGAGCCAGCGTCTGAAGAAGGCTCTGACAGAGATGGAGAAGAAGGGCGGGGGCACCTGAGCTGCCTGTGCTGCTCACGCCTCGCTCACCACAACAGCCTGCATCTTACGCTTTCCTCAACGCATGTACACGTTTCCCACTAACCCGACCACACACACACACACACACACACACACTTGCACATGACCACAACTCGCCTGAGCCCTCAACCGCCTCACTACCAGCCCCCAGCCCCCAGCCCCTACCCGCTCAACACCTCATTTTTTCAAATTAAACAAAAATAAACCCAAACACTAGCTTTAGTAGGTGTATGTAATGATGTTTTGAGTGACATTCTGCTGAAATGTCTCGAGGGTGAGATAGCTTGCCATTATACAATATAAGTTAACACCTCATGATCAGACATCAAAAGATTAACAGGAAGCAATTCCAACTGCCTTACTAAAATAGCCAAGCCATCTGTTTAAGTAATAGTTTGTGTTATTTAAAGACTTTCTAAAATGTAAGATTCGGTTAATTGCAAAAAAAAAATGTTCATGATATTTTGTAAATAATACTATGAAAATATTTGTGATTGGAACAGTATTAAAATGTCTTTTAAAAACATTTAACAGCATAGAAATATAGCAGCACCTTTTACATGATACTGTACGTCAGCGTTGTATCCTAGCTAAAGTGGGAAATATGTACGTTTACCTCAGCAAACTGTGGAGGTGGTGATTGCACTTACGCAGAGAAGACTTATGAAATACTCCTCAGGCCAATGTAGTGCCAGAAACATGAGTGAAAATAGCTCACTGCAGTTGGGTTTTAAGAAATGCGATGAGTCAAAATGTTCCCTCTCTGCCTCACTGTCTGTGGTAGACTATCAGGAAGCTCTAAGGTGTGGTGAAGAGACTTTGACTGACAGTTGAAAATAGAGAATAATGTTTCAGTTGACCTTTTCCCCATTTAATTGCCAACTGACTCATCTCAATACAGATGGAAGCAGTGTGGTCTGTTGACTGCTAGAAAAGAGGTATACTGTAAACATGAATGCTGCATAAGAGGCTATGAGGTAATTCTTGGATTCTCAGAATCTTAACCACCATAGTGAGTGCACACTGCATCTTTGTACATGCTTGCATTTTTGTCTATTTTCAGTGTAAAATGCCAAAGCTTGTCAACACCACATGAAGACATGAGTCAGGTGGTGAAAGATAGACTGAGTCAGACGGTGAAGAACTTTGTGCCCCTTTGTCATAAAGTGCCTTGTATGGACAATGAGATGTATGTATGTATGTATCATGCATGTATATTACTACCAAGAATTCTTAACATCAGTGTTAGTGATAGGTGTACTATAAAGCTTGCTTCCATGTTATTTTCTTGTAACCACACGTTACAGTATAACCCATCACTGCCATTGGTGCTTTCTCTCTCACACAAACAGATGTGTACATTTGCTCATTTGTTGGACCTTAAACACGCTCTTGGTTAATCACGCAGAGGTAAATATGAACCGTTATTCTCAGACCTGTTCTCCACACCATTTAATGTCTTGCTACAGTGTAGAGTACCACAGTGGCTCACCTTATCATTGCTTTACACACACTACAACACCCCAGAGTCCAGTGAAAAACACAGTTATTAAGCATAGTTCAAGTTAATGTAGCACACATTAGAGAAATGACTCAAAACACAGTACTTCACAGCTTGCTGCGGCTGAGGCGCTGTAACTACAGGCTTAGCCAGAGTCAGAGTACTCGTGCTGACTCTTGTCCAAAACACAATCCATCAGGACGGGACCATGTCACACCACAAAGGCCAACCTTCCTTTAGAATAGAATAGAATAGAATAGAATAGAATAGAATAGAACAGAATGCCTTTTATTGTCACCCTACACATGTACAATGTACACTATACATCTGTACAATGCGATTGAAAGCACATCTAAAAAGAATATTTACAACAGAATAAAATAAATAGCAGTGCAGGACAAGATAAAGAATAAAAAAGGAGGCGGGTGCACAGATCTTTCCCTCTTGCACTGACTAGTTTGTCATTAATCATTACGTACACTCCACAAGAAATGCCATTTTTTGCTGCCCTTGACCATTCATCTACACATCAATTTTTTTGGCACTTGTGAAAGCCCCTCAGTGCATCAGCCCATTGACAAGAGATGGCATCATAATAAAATGAGCAGTGCAGCTCTCACTTGGACTTGGCTGTGAAGTTGAATGCGGCCCTTCTTAGACATAAAGCCCTGACATTGTGGTTAAAGCACAAAGGCAGAACAACCTGCTCACTAGCGCTGCACATACAACGCATTCTCACCCCTTCAACGCCTTTGACCTTTACAAAAGTGCATCGCAACACAAACCCCTCTTCCCCTCCACACACACACACTAAACACTCTTCCTCTCCACCCACATACACACACACACACACTAAACACTCTTCCTCTCCACCCACATACACACACACACACACACACACACTAAACACTCTTCCTCTCCACACACACACACGCACACACACACACACACACACACACATCCCCCTCAAAAGCATGCTTATGCAGCCACCCACAAAGAAACAGATACCCACCCAGGCGACATACAGACTTTCAGAAAGGTTATCTATTATAGCCATAATTACATGTCGAAACATATACTTGTATTCTTTACTTTTTCTAACAAAGCATGCAGTATTCTGTCTGGAGCTATGTAGAAACGTTTGAGGCATTCAGCTGTGATTTTTCACTCAAAATGTGCTTCGAATACCAGTTGTCATATCTGTAAGGAGCAATACTCACTAAGTATGAACAGATATTGACATTTTTTGGACGTTTTCCCTTTGTTTCTGTGTTTTTGATTTTGTTTTGTTTTACAGCACTTCAGTCAACTGCTGTTGTTTGCAAAGTGCTTTATAAATACATTGACATTGGCATCACTTGGTGTGAGGAATTGGTGAATAAGCATTCGCTTTGCATTGTTATCCGCCCTGATGCAGCCACAGCTTGTGCTGTGAACCAATATTGCCGTCATGACGACAGTAATATTTCTAGACCCGGCAGGTGGAGGGGGCCACATGTCACAAGCCAGCCTCTTCTGCTGTTGGGGACTCGACTGAAACAGGATGTGGTCTTTATCGTATCGCTTTTTTATGATGCTCATCAGGTCCACTGTTACACTGCGGTGTGTGTGTCATAGGGTTAATAGCTGTCTGCTCTCAGCTGATGCATGTGTGTCTGTGTGTGTATGTCTGTACTGAGTAAACAAAGTGTATCTACCTTTTTTTGCTGTTTTTTTTTTTTTTTTGTTCCATGCATCTTTTTTCTTCCTGCCCCAAGAGATCATGTGGAGCGAGCAAGTCACAGAAATGTCACAAGAACATTGGTCAAAACACACTCACTCGGTTGCACACACACACATACACCCACACACACACACACACACACACACTGGGTTGCACAGAGGCCAGCTTAAGTAGCATGCATCGACAAGCAGCACTCCACGTAGTCACCACCAAGTCACCACCAAGTCACCACGTAGAGGAAAGCAGTCACTGGCAACCTCCGCTCCGCGTGTGATGCTCAAACGGGGAGACTGAAACAGCAGGGAAAGAGCATCATTGCCGAGAGAGGAGGAGAGAGTGCATGAAAAAGGAAGAGTGAAAGGAAAGAGAAACAGGGAGAGAGTAAGGGGAGCAGAGAGAGAGAGGAAGAAATAGAAAGAGCGAGAGAAAGAAAGAGGGAGAACAGCGACTGGACAGCTGCAATGGTTTGTGCATAACCTAACCTGTGCATGAAGGGTGAGTTTTTACACTCCATACATCTGTGAGTTTGGGGAAAAAATAACAGTTTATACAGTGTAAACATTTAGTGCTTTGCATTGTCCTCAATTCTGTGTCTACGATGAACAAATCCCCAGAGAGAGATTGACTAACTGCACGACTAACTACTTGGGAGATACTGACAGTTAACAAAGACGTCTTGTTTAGTAAGTGTATGCGCATGTATGTGTGTTTTTTCCATGTGTTTGCTTAGTCAGTGACGTACAGCCTATGACTGTTAGCATAAAAAGAAGATTGCTGTCACCTTGTGTGTGTGTGTGTGTGTGTGTGTGTGTGTGTGTGTGTGTGTGTGTGTGTGTGTGTGTGTGTGTGTGTGTGTGTGCTGATTGATCTGTCTCCATGGTTGTGCCACCATGTTCCACAGATGACATATGCGAGAAGTTTGGCAATAGAATCACTCAGATGCCCTCCTGCCCCCTTTTTTGCACTTGACAGTTTCAGTCGCACACTCATGAGCGTCTGTTGGTTAAAGTTGGGAGCCATTACGACTACACTGTCAATGACACACGGCAAACACTTTCACACCAAATAGCTGTGAAGCAATAAGCATCACATTGGGCGGCAGCATTCACAGGTCAAGTGCTATGTTTTGCCATGCTGGCGTCAAAATGCTTGTTCTAGATCAATAGCTGTAGGTGTCAAAGATTATGCCAAAGATATATGTATATTGTATCATGTCTGAGCTGTGATGAGCCACTCATGAGGTTATGGCCTTGTTTTCACCGGAGACACAGGAAAGAAGCATCACGCTCGAGCTACAGGCCATGGGTAGAGGCGAGGTGTGAAGTCTCTGACCCCCTTTTGTCCCAGGGGTGACACAGGCTAAATGGCCATCACAGCTTTGTGCAGTAGCTAACTTAGGCATGATAATGGCTGCACAAATAACAGGGCGATCACAGTAACGACAGCCCTACTTTCTACCAGACAAGCATATTGTGTCATTTCTTAGCTCTGTTCGGTCTCACAGCACTCTGAAGGTCTGAAGGTACAACACATACAAAGTGAAGACACATGAAGAAATCAAGTGAAGGAGTCAAACTTGTCCAGAACCACTTACAGTGCAACACGATCATTGGCGCATTTTCACTATGGTGCTTGCGGGAAAGCCTCAGAGTTGTCCTGTTTCCAAGGTCAAGGCTGGACTAGGCTGGACCCAGACGACCTTGGGCAGACCCTGGAGTACTGCAGGGCCAAACTGGGGCCAAAGATTCTGCAGTGCGCTACAGTCTTTGTCATTGTCCTGCTCGTCGTGATGAGCAGGCCCGCTGATAGGGGCGGATACAAATGGGTCTGTTGTCTCGGGCCCAGGGAAAGGGGGAGTAGGGGCAGAACTGGTCCCGCCTTAAATTATGGAATATGGGAGGCATCAGATTATGGGGGGCATCAGATTATCTTGTCAGAAAGCCTGGTGATGAGCTACCTGTGGACGAATTCGATGGAAAGCTACTGTAACTAACCCTACCACTAACCCTAACCCTTACTCTACCTGACTACGCAACTCAACAGGTAGCACAAATTCAACAGATCACCAGGGATGACCTGGGACTTACAATGGAATACGATGCAAAAATAAAACTGGAGAAATTTAAAACCTGTCAGGTAGCCTTTGTTTGGGCCCTTCACTTATGTTCTACAGGGCTCAAGACATTTCCTCTTCACTAGTCCTAGTCTTAAGAGAACCCTGGTAGCACATACTAAATAAAGGTTTGGACAGACAGCCCCAGTGAGTGAATGCATGAGGAGTGAGAGAGAGAGAGAGAGAGAGAGAGAGAGGGACAGAAAGAGAGAGGGAGAGATGGAGAGAGAGGGAGCGATAGAGAGACAGAAGTAGAGAGGGAGAGAGAGAGAGCGCTGTAAAAACCTTCCCAGTGCAGGGCCCCTCCCGTGACTGCAGCAGGTTGAAGTCTTTTCCTGTTCATGAGCGTGAGCCACAGGTAAACGTTTGAGGTCATCATCTGCCTCCTGCGGTGACCCAGCTCAGGCCAGAGAGGGGTGGGGTGTGACTTTTGACGGGAACAGCGTGCTGTCAGTCTGTATTTCGCTCAACATCACCTCACGCGTCAGGGTGGGTGCCATATTAGATAGAGAAAGGCTACTCTGCAGGCTGATACCAAGGCCCAGGTAGTGTGATTGCTCGTCGCAGGTGGCTAGAGTGTATTGTTGTCATCTTTAGTCCCTTCAAATTTGTCTTCTCATTTGAGTATTTACTTAATTGATCGCAATTTCATACTTGGCTAGGATACCTAATATAAACTAAGAGATATCTTTCTAAATTAGTATTCTAGGCATTCTGTATGTAATTAATAAAAATTCTCTATCTTTTCGCACTCAGTAATTTCCACTGACCTACCAGGGAGCTGGCAGATTCTATACATTTTACATAAAAAACTGAAATTACAAACAATACACATTGTTTTCTGATGAGATGTATTGTAGTAGTATAACACATAGTCATATGTATTCTCATCAGATATACAGGCACACAGAATTAACTGATAGAGTCTGAGCAGTGATCAAATCCGTACAAGTAAAATGTAGTAACCACAGCAGTGGAAGCGGTTGTGTCCACGTGTCCACACAATACTTGTGTACGTGTCCTGGGTAACCTCTCACTGTGCCTGCCAAAGTGCGTTGTGTGTCAGCAAATCTGTGTGTGTAATTCTGAATGATTCCCTCTCTGTGTTTTACACAGCTAGGCTTGAGGAGGTGCATCACTGTGTGTTTGGCATCACTGTGTGTTTTACGCAGCTAGGCTTGAGGAGGCGCATCAGTGTGTATTTTACATCAGTGTGTGTTTTACACAGTTACACTTTAGGAGGTTCATCAGTGTGTGTTTGGCATCAGTGTGTATTTTACATCAGTGTGTGTTTTACATCAGTGTGTGTTTTACGCAGCTAGGCTTGAGGAGGCGCATTAGTGTGTGTTTTACGCAGCTAGGCTTGAGGAGGCGCATCAGTGTGTGCTTGTCATCAGTGTGTGTTTTACATCAGTGTGTATTTTACATCAGTGTGTGTTTTACATCAGTGTGTGTTTTACACAGCTAGGCTTGAGGAGTGAAGTAATGGGAGGCCGACGGACATCTTCCCTCCTTCTCCTGCTCTTCCTCCTCCATCTCTTTCTCCTGGCGAAGACGATTCAGCAGTCAAAACAGAAGGGTGAGAATTCGGCTGAAATACAGCGAATTCAGTGACAAAAATATGCAGAAAATCTGTATCAGCACCAGTACCAAAGAGTGATGGAAAATAAGCGAAGAATTAATAACTAATTAAACTAATGAATGGTACACTATTTTAAACATTTTATGTAAAAAAAGACTGTTGTATGCCACCTGATCACATACTCCTATGCCGTTATGGTGCACAACATGCTGTGGTCTGTAACGAATCCTTCATGTCCAATCTAGCCTGATATCGAGTACAGGAAGTATAATTATAATGACAGAACTTTATTGTCACCTCAGGAAAGAAACCCAACGTAAAAACTTTTAATGTCATTGTGCATTGTACAGTGTACATTGTACATGTGTATAGTGACAATAAAAGGCGATCTATTCTGTTCTGTTCTGTTCTATTCTATTGTATTCTATTCCATTCTATTCTATTCTATTCTGTTCTATTCTGTTCTATTCTACTCTATTCTATTCTATTCTGTTCTGTTCTGTTTTATTCTATTCTATTCTATTCTATTCTATTCTATTCTATTCTATTCTATTCTGTTCTGTTCTGTTCTGTTTTATTCTATTCTGTTCTATTCTATTCTACTCTTGGCCTATTAGTGCATTCCATTTGTGGTCGGAGTTTATTGTCCAAGTTGTTTTTCAAACACTAAAGCTGAAGGTGTTACTCGTCCTTATTTCTTACAGAGAACCCCGATTGACTCAGGTGGCAAATAAAGCACACCTCCTCTGTCTTTTAGTGGGTGTAACATTATCATATTATTACTATTAATTTTATATGAATTATATTCATATTATTAATAACATCATGTCCTCATCTGAATGCCAGAGCCCAAGGCAAATGGAACGCCCTATGTCTTTCATCATCCTGGTATATTCTGAAAGTGGAAACAGAAATTTTCAAAATAACAAAGTACAACATCAACATTCTCAGCTGATTCACTTTCTCGTTCTCTCGTTCATTCTCACTTTCTCTGCTGCTTTAACCCTCTCTGTTCCCTCTCTCTCTCTCTCTCTCTCTCTCTCCCTTATACTATTTTCTTCTGCCCATTCCACACAGATCTGTCTTGTGTGAACGATTACATGGGAGGAGTCAGCTGTGAGTGGAACTGCACAAGCCAATCAAACTATGAGCTTGACCAGTGCACCCTCCAGGCCACAGATCAGTCTTCTGAGCCCCCTGAGTAAGACTGAATCCTCCTTCACACGTTAAATAATGATATGGTCAAGTCAAGGTATTCTCACTTTAACCCAATATGTACTTTGTATTAGTTAGTTATAAACCTTGCAGGTTTATTATTAAAGCAAAGCCAACAGTGGGACATAGTTGGAATAAGCGTAACTTTTAAACAGCATAAGATGTGCCTGTTAAGTGTGCCCGGGGCAGTAGGTTAGTTTGTAAAATAATGCCCTAGTATTGGTTGCATGTTTTACACTTGATTGTACTGACTTGAATAATTGGCTGACAGCTAAATGTTTCTGTATCAGTTGGCACTTAAGCAGACTCTTAAAAAAAACAGCCATAATCTTTATCTCATAATCCTAATCTGTGCCAATACTACAGATATAGGTAGTAGCCATAACACTGCTTTATTTCTGTAACTGTGAGAGTCTCTGCTTATTGGTGTGGAGTCCTTCACCCATGAGCTGCCCAAAATGGCCACGTGGGGGACACATCGGTGATTGCTAGTGTTGCCACCTGTCCTGGTTTTACCTGATTGTCCCGGTTTTTAATGGTCTGTCCCGGGGAAAAAATATTCCCGCAGGACACTGACACCCGGGTCGCTGCTTATAAGCAAAAAGTTTGATTGGGTTGCCGAAATGTCCTGTTGTTTTGTCAGACAGGTGGTGATTAGTGATTGCTCTCTTTCGCTTCATTACATCACACTTATCTGACTTACAGTTATTTAGGTACAGGGTACAGTCCCTGGAGTGGTGTGGAGTTAGATGTCTTGGATCAGGGTGCAGGAGAGCGGTAGATATTCACTCCCCCACACACATTCTTCCTACTGGTACGGGGCTCAAACCTGTGACCTTTCGAGCCCAAGACCAACTCCTTAACCATTAGGCCACAACTGGCCCATCATCACACTGATTGGTAAAAAAAAGAAAAAAATCTGACATGTCATTGACTTTAAGGATTATTCTTTAATCTTCTTTCTCAGGACCGCCACATGTGAACTGAAGGCACTGGGCCAAGGCCACTGCTACAAAGGCTGTGACGTTCAGTTCAAGAATAAGGCAAGCTGTTTTCCAACAGGCTCTGTGGGGTCTTTGAGTAACACTTGCTTTTGAAAAATACGTTGGTTGTAAATGATTAGACATTGTGTCAGGATAAGATATAGGATAAGATAAGATTACAATGGGTTTTTTTTTATTGTAAATGTTTAGGTGGCTCTTAATACATATCCTTAATCTCTCAGAGATTTGTAATCTGTAACAGGTTTTAAACCTGTACAGTAGAGCGGCTTTTCAAGTTAATACATATCTTGGTAACACATTAAAATAACTACTTCCTATAAATCATGCATAAATGTATTTGTTAACTATTAATTCACACTTTGTTCATCATTTGTTAACCATTATTGTCATGTCATTTCTCACCAATAAATCATTTATAAACACATCTGTATTAAGAGTACAAATACATTTATACATGATTTATAGGGAGAGCTCTTCCATATCTATTCTATATCTTTAATCTCTGACATGTGTGTAATCTCTAACAGGTTGTAGAAATGTGTTGTGAAGGAGCATTACTCTCTGACATGTCTGTAATCTCTAACAGGTTGTAGAAATGTGTAGTGACGAAGCACTAATCTCTGACATGTCTGTAATCTCTAACAGGTTGTGGAGATGTATAGTGAAGAAGCACTAATCTCTGACATGTCTGTAATCTCCAACAGGTGTTTGGCTTTTATAGTGAAGCAGCTCTGAAAGTTAAGTGTAAAGACAACACTGTGACATCACTTGCAAGATATTATTTTTCAAAATACAGTGAGTATACTTATATTGTCTCTCTCTCCCCCCTCTCCCTCTCTCCTTCTTCCTCTCTCTCTCTCTCTCTCTCTCTCTCTCTCTCTCTCTCTCTCTCTCTCTCTCTCTCTCTCTCTCTCTCTCTGTCTGTCTCTCCATGTATACACTCAACCACACGAGGCATACACAAATGTACTTAATGAAATAAAAAGCATTCAGAGGTGACTTGGAGTTGTTGTCTTTGTGCCATCTTGCAGTCAAGTTGCAGACTCCTGCCATCCCAGGTGTAGCCAGGGGCAATCTGTCCTGGAGCCTTGGAGCGAATGTTCCCACCCGCTTGTCGGAGTTTCTCTTTGAGCTGCAGTTCAAGAAGGCAGATGAACCATGGGAGGTATGTGAGCAGATGTGTGTGTGTGTGTGTGTGTGTGTGTGTGTGTGTGTGTGTGTGTCTGTGTGTCGGTGTGTCTGTGTGTGTCTGTGTGCGCGTGTATGTGTCTGCACCGGCACATGACTACATTTACCTTTGAACTGCAGTTCAAAGAGCTTCAATATGTGTGTGTGTGTGTGTGTGTGTTGCTAACTCTTACCGCCATCTTTTGTCATCTTTATCATCATCATCATCATCATCATCATCATCATCACCTCAGCTGAGATCGGGTGCAGCTTAACTTGTTTTCCTCCAACCACCCCCCCCCCCCCCCCCCCCCCCCCCCCATGCTCATGCCAGGGTGTTCCCCTGAGAGGCGTGAACGGGCTGCAGCCCAGCGGAAGCATGAACATCAGCTCGCACGTGCAGGTGGGGGTGCGGTACCAGGCGCGTGTGAGGGTGCGTCCCCACAACAGGGACAGCAGGGGTCAGTATGCCTACGGGGCCGTGTGGAGCGCCTGGAGCCCCGTGCTCACCTGGACGTCTGATGCCGGAGCTCCGCCCCCAACCACACCTCCCCCAGGTACGCCTAGGTGGCCAACACTGACAATGCCACTGCTGCTATAAACAAACAAACAAACTAATACACAAACACATTAACAAACAAGCTTAACCAACTTACCAATCAACAGCCTTTTTTAGTTGGTTGTTTTTTATCTAATTCTGGATGTTCTAGGTGTGCTTATGTTAGACCTGGAAATCGGCTTACTGAGTGGGGGACTGTGTGTGTGTCTGGCCATAGTGCTGATGGTGTGCCTCATTACAAAAGCCCAAAACATTAGGCAGTAAGTCTCTTGTTCCTCCCTCTCTGTCTTTTACGTGCACACTGGGTTTGTGTGTGTGTGTGTGTGTGTGTGTGTGTGTGTGTGTGTGTGTGTGTGTGTGTGTGTGTGTGCATGTGTGTGTGAGTGTGTGTGTGTGTGAGAGAGAGAGAGAGAGAGAGAGAGTATGCTTGTCTATTACACTTTGTCTTTGTGTCATGACTATAACGCTCTTCCACCAGCATCCTTTTCTGTCATGTATACGTGTGCAAAAGTGTGTGTAGGTATCCATAATGTGGTCTAATTACAATACAAAGTGTGTGTAGGTATCCATAATGTGGTCTAATTACAATACAAAGTGTGTGTAGGTATCCATAATGTGGTCTAATTACAATACAAAGTGTGTGTAGGTATCCATAATGTCTTCTAATTACAATACAAAGTGTGTGTAGGTATCCATAATGGGGTCTAATTACAGTACGAATCATCATGTTCATATCTTTCATCCCCATAACTTTCCCTGTCCCAAACCACTGACCAAATCAGTCTAAGGGCTCATTCACACCAAACACTCTCCATATACAGCGTGTACCCGTTTTCTGTCCGTATTCGTTTAGAATGCATGTTAACAAATAAGACTATTCACACCGCATGCATGATCTGAGTGTATTCTGTCACTATACAGACATATTGTACACGGTTACGTGCTGTACACGCTCAAGTTGGTGTAAATGAGCCCTTAATGTGTCTAAAGGCTTCATGTGGCGTATCTTGTCTCCGTGGCTGCTGTAGCTTCAAGATGAAGAGCCAGCATGTACCAGACCCCTCCAGGTACTTCCAGCCCCTCCACTCTCTGCACGGAGGAGACTTTCAGGTATGGGATGGCGATTGGTGAGAAGTGTGTTGTGAGAACATGGTGTGCTGTTTGTTGGGCTGGAAGATGCTGAATTGAACTGAAATTAGAAATTAAATATGATGTTCCTGTAACTATGTTTCTTTACTCAATAATATCTTGTTTATTTATGTTAATGTTGGAAAAAGTTGTATTATGACTAAGTGTTTGTTAACGCCTAACTAATGCTTATTAGTTCACCTTATTTTAACGTGTTACCAAGATCTTATTGACGTTCTCCTAAAAGCATCTCATAGAAGACAAGGAACAGAATAAGACTATTTTTAGATCTTAAGTTGAACTCTATCGCTCTATCGGGCTTCACTGTACATGTCCTAGACTTTTAATTTAAGACGTTTGAGACAAATACCTTACTGAATTCTGAGTTGTTTCCCCTAAAACCTTCTTGGGAGAAGAGGATAAACCTGAACTTAATATAAGATCTTTTTATCTGAACGACACAGTCAAGACAATTCTAAGAGGCGATTTCATATTTGATCATTTGAATATTATTTTTCAATAGGATGACCTGCATTTCCATTCAAAACATCGCAGCATGTTGGGTTTGGCAGCTAGCATCTTGCTACTATGTTGACCACGTGGTTAGTAGGTGTGGTATTTTGAAGGACACTGTTTTGTAATGTTGAGGGAGAGACATTATATGTTAAATGAATAATGTTAAAGTAATACTCAAAGACATGTGTTTAGTGTTTTGCATTACTACTACTACTAGTACACGGTGAGGCTGAGAATATCCACATAGTTATGCAGGCTGATGTTTTGTCTTTGAGTTTGAGTTTTACTAACTCTGTATTATTGTATTGTGAAAGGGGGTGCAAGGGATGATTGAAATGATTGAAAAGTGTTAGGGTCTTGTCATTGTGTCTCGGAAAGTAAATAATTATGTATTTTTGTAGGTAAATATGAAACTGGAAAATGAGTTAGGTGGGAATAATAAGCTAAGGCTTTATTTTTGGTTTAGGAGGTTTGGTTCCTATTTCAGTAACGGGTTTTAGAAATTGTGTGTAACAAAATATTACAAAATTAGTTAAAAAGTGGTGTTAGCGCCACTTCATTAGCGTTGTTGCCATGTGCTATGACACGCTTATCAGAAATCCAGTTAAAAATGTACAGAAACAAAATAAATAAAAAATAAAAAGGTATCCAAAACCTCCAGTTTAAAAAGTGTTACACCAGACAAGTCTTGGTGTAAAGACCTCAAGTGAGAAGTTAGTTAGTTTTGTTTGTAAAAATGAGTTTATCTTGTGATGAGTGCAAAATGGATTTCATTGCTTAGCACGAATCAAGCAGCTGCATTAGTGCGCGCGCACACACACACACACACACACACACACACACACACACACACACACACACACACACACACACACACACGCGTGCACACAGAGTAAGTTAGAAAGTGCATTTTAGGCATGCACAAAGGGCATTATGGTGATGTGGTCGCACACAAAGTGAATGCATTTGGCAGCATGATGGAGCACTGCGTCTTCAGCAGCAGCTCTTGCTCATGCTTCCCCAAACAAAATATACGTGTTGTGGAGATCGTGCCTTGCTCATGCTTCCCCAAACAAAATATACGTGTTGTGGAGATCGTGCCTTGCTCATGCTTCCCCAAACAAAATATACGTGTTGTGGAGATCGTGCCTTGCTCATGCTTCCCCAAACAAAATATACGTGTTGTGGAGATCGTGCCTTGCTCATGCTTCCCCAAACAAAATATAAGTGTTGTGGAGATCGTGCCTTGCTCATGCTTCCCCAAACAAAATATAAGTGTTGTGGAGATCGTGCCTTGCTCATGCTTCCCCAAACAAAATATAAGTGTTGTGGAGATCGTGCCTTTGCAGCAGCAGCCCCTAAACTGTGGGGCAATTTTCCCCCTCACATTAGGATGGCTCCCTCTCTTTCCCTTTTCAAATCTTATCGTAAAACACATTTCCATTCTTTGCCTGATAATGTAGTCTGTAATTTATGCATCCCTTGGTTTTATTTTTGAATTCTTATTTATTTATTTATTTATTTATTTATTTATTTATTTATTTATTTATTTATTTACTTACTTATTTATTTAACCCTACTTTTCATTTCCTACATTTATAAATTGTTTTCCCTCTTTCTGATCATAAAAAGGTATTATAAGTTAAGTGATGGCCCATAGATGAGGGCCATGTCACTGGATGCAGAGCCTAAAAAGGGCTTTCTAACTTACTCTGTGTGCACGTGTGTGTGCACGTGTGTGTTTGCATGTGTGTGTTTGTGTGTGTGTGTGTGTGCGTGACCACAGATAGTTCTTCAGCTGCTGGGAAATGAAAGCTGTGTGGTTTTCTTCCAACTTTATAACGGATGTAACACACATACACACACACACACACACACACACACACACACACACACACACACATAGACACGCACACACACACACACACACACACACAAAATAGGCATACACACACACTCATTCAACTCAGTGAGTATTCAAGCAAAACTTCAATTCTAAGAAACTGTTGTGGTTAACTGCTTAGTTAGGGTCTGGTACTCAACAAGAAGCAAACACACACGCGCCCGCACACACACACACACACACACACACACGTACTGCAACGTACTATCACACACACACACACACACACACACACACACACGTACTGCAACGTACTATCACACACGTACTACAACTCATTTCAGATCCCTTTCAGAAAACTCTTTGGTCTTTTCTTTCCTCTTTTGCGCTCCACTACTCATCTGCCCTGCCACCCCCCTCCACCCTTACTGCCCTGCCATCTGCCCCCTCCACCCTTACTGCCCTGCCACCCCCTCCACCCTTACTGCCCTGCCATCCCCCTCCACCCTTACTGCCCTGCCCTGCCGTCCCCCTCCACCCTTACTGCCCTGCCACCCCCTCCACCCTTACTGCCCTGCCATCCCCCTGCACCCTTACTGCCCTGCCCTGCCATCCCCCTCCACCCTTACTGCCCTGCCATCCCCCTCCACCCTTACTGCCCTGCCATCCCCCTCCACCCTTACTGCCCTGCCACCCCCCTCCAACATGTCCTTATTGCCCTGCCATCCCCCTCCACCCTTACTGCCCTGCCATCCCCCTCCACACTTATTGCCCTGCCACCCCCTCCACCCTTACTGCCCTGCCATCCCCCTCCACCCTTACTGCCCTGCCCTGCCATCCCCCTCCAACATGTCCTTATTGCCCTGCCATCCCCCTCCAACATGTCCGTATGGCACTGCCCTGCCATCCTTTAGCTTTATTGTCAATTCTTCACATGTGCTAGACATACAAGGAATCGAAATTACATTTCTTACTATCCCATGCGTAGACAAGACAGGACATTTAAACTCTTCCTCCCCTCTACATCCTTATTTCACTGTCTCCCCCCTCCAACATATCCTTACTGCACTGATCCCCCCTCCATCATATCCTTACTGCACTGATCCCCTCTCCAACATACCCCCTCTCCAACATATCCTTATGGCACTGATCCCCTCTCCAACATACCCCCTCTCCAACATATCCTTATGGCACTGATCCCCTCTCCAACATATCCTTATGGCACTGATCCCCTCTCCAACATGTCCTTATGGCACTGATCCCCTCTCCAACATGTCCTTATGGCACTGATCCCCTCTCCATCATATCCTTACTGCACTGATTCCCTCTCCAACATACCCCCTCTCCAACATATCCTTATGGCACTGATCCCCTCTCCAACATGTCCTTATGGCACTGATTCCCTCTCCAACATGTCTTTATGGCACTGATTCCCTCTCCAACATGTCCTTATGGCACTGATCCCCTCTCCAAAGTGTCCTTATGGCACTGATCCCCTCTCCAACATGTCCTTATGGCACTGATTCCCTCTCCAACATGTCCTTATGGCACTGATTCCCTCTCCAACATGTCCTTATGGCACTGATTCCCTCTCCAACATGTCCTTATGGCACTGATTCCCTCTCCAACATGTCCTTATGGCACTGATTCCCTCTCCAACATATCCTTATGGCACTGATCCCCTCTCCAACATGTCCTTATGGCACTGATTCCCTCTCCAACATGTCCTTATGGCACTGATTCCCTCTCCAACCCTCTCCATTGTTATTACACTGCCTCCCCTCTCCTATATGTCCTTACTGCACTGCCTTCCCTCTGTTACATATCCTTATTGCCAGGCATACAACATAAGGCTTCAGAAACGTCTGTTGATTTCAATGGCTCACCCCAACATTCAGAGATGTTTGTTTGTTTCTGATTGCACTTGTGCATTGGCGTATTGAAGCAGAGCTTCCTTGTTACTAAACGGCAGCAGGTGAAACACTGCTATGCAGAACCTGAATCTTTAAAGTTTTTTTTTTTCAGTAAAAAAATAATAATTTCTTTTACCATCTTGGCAAGTGACTATGTTATAAATGTACTGCTGCCCATGAGCCCTGGGCTTCTTCATTTTTTAAAGGAAAGTCAGCGTCTGCACCCTTGATCTAAAAAGTCCTCTAAACATGTGTGGTGACAAATAGGAAAAAGAAGAGCCTGATGCTTACGCAGTTTGTAAACGCTGAGAAACATGATGCAGTCTTAGGACAAAACTGGATGACAAACGTTTCGGACTTCGCCCTTTCTCAATGTCTCCAGTTTGCAAACCGACGACGTTTATCTGAGCGCGCCTCTTCTTCTTACTATCTGTCCTCTTCATATTTCCAAATACCAACAGGCAGACGTATTAGGCTGATGTGTCATATAAATTAAACAACTTCTAAAAGTATTACTATTGTTGTTTTTATTGTTTTATTATTATTATTGTTATTATTATTATTATTATTATTATTCCACAGAGTTGGCTGAGCCCCTCGTCTGGGCTGGCTCCGTTTGCTGACCCCCAGCCCTCCGACAGCTTCTCCTGTGTGGAGGTGTCCCCAGTCCTGGACACAGAGTTTTGCCAGGCCCCAGACAGCCTGCAGCGCCGCCCCCTGCAGGGCAAGAGCAGAGACGCCTGGTCCAGCAGCGGTCAGTCCTCCTGCTACTCCAACATGGGCTACTTCTACTCGGAGTTCCAGCCTGGTCTGGTAAACATCGAGTCTTGCCCAATCTACTTCACGTACCCCTCCGGGGGGCAGGAGAGCGTACCAGTCTCTGACACTTCTGGAACCTCCACAGCCTCGTATGAGCAACTGGAGCAGGTCCAGCAGCTCCATTCCCTGGGGAACCCAGATCCCTTTGACCAGCAGGGGGAGCCCCCGTGTCCAGACTCTGGCTTTGGGGTTGAGGTGTGCGATGGAGAGCCATCACTGGTGAACGAGGGAGAGGAGATGAGGAGTGCAATGATGGTGGAGGAGAATGAGTGGAGGTGCAAGAGAAAGGAGACAACCTCCATCATGTGTCTCCAAAGCCAGGCAGTTCCCAATGACACCCACACCCCGTCAAGTGTGCCATTGGAACCACCTGAACTAATGAAACCCATTAAGACACATGAAGACGCTGTCCCTCCATCAGCATGCAATCAACCCTCCTTACCAGCAGAGGGCAGTCTGGCCAGATCAGCCTCCACGATTGTTCATCCCTGTGGTAGTGGGTATCTCACCATTAAAGAAATGCTGAGTACCTACAGTAACAAGTCAATTTAGGATTAAAAAACTGAAGTGACTCTGCTGGACCATTAGCTTTAGCTACTTAGCGCTAAGAGCTATCCCAGCAGTAACTGATGGGGATCAACATATTTATACTTCATAGGCGATGGCTTTGTGTATGTTTCTAGCATGATACTTTTGCCATTTGAGAGTTTTGTATTAGCATTTGTATGTGTTTTTCTTTACAGAAGTAAGTTAGTACACAACAGGTAATACAGTGAACATATACTAAGGCACTGATGTATTCTAAAACATAAATTGTCAGATTTGCTTAATATTTATAATACTGACAGACTAATAATCCTGTAATCTGTAATCCTATGTCTTTTTAACCGTAAACATTTAATATGGTTTTGCCAAGGAGACCATCAAGTTTAAGTGTTCTTCTAGTAACAGATAATGATGAGGGAAGTTTGCAGTCCTTAAGGTTTAAGCTTTAAGAGTTAAGTATTTTTCCAGCCACTGCACTGATTTGTAAATTCTTTGATACTAGCTCACAAACATACCTCAACAATTAGTGTCCATAGCAAGCAAAGCAACAGCATTATTGTGTTTAAACATTAATTGTATAACACCCCCATGCTATTTGCATGCATGCATACAAGCTGTTGAGTGTGACGACAAGCTATTGCAGTTCATTTTATAAGATGACAACCACTCATACCAGTCAAAGGGTCACTTTAAAAACATGTAGCAACACACCATTCAGAAAAGATATGGTTGTTAAAGGGCATTATTTCATCTAACTAGGAACTAAAACGTTTTTATTAGCCTTCTTTCACTGTTGTTTTTTATTATGTTCATGTTTGTTATGTTCATCATTATTGTACATATTGTAAATATTTGCATTTCTTCAATTTTCTTAATCAAATATCATTCACATGTGATAATGGTATTACGCTGATGTGAACACATTCAGTATTGATAAAGACCACTGTACTGTTGTGACTACATTATATGCTGCTATTGAATTTCACGTCTTTGTAAAGGGTCTTGGTAACGTCTGCACAATGACCTATAACACTCTGCTTGAGTACACTGTTGCAAGGCCATGCAACTCATAGCTACCATTATACTTTTTTAAGCTTCTACATAAAATTTTCATGACCACTCTTTAAAACTAGAAAAGCACTCAGAGAGCGCAGACCTCCGCCAGGGCAGCTCAGATCACCACCAAAATTCAATAATTTCTAAGTTAGCCCATTTTTGACCTACCCTTAAAAAGTGTCATCAAAATCCATCCATACCTTTTTGAGTTATGTTGCTAACAAAAAAACAAATAAACAAACAAACAAACGCAGATGATTACATAACCTCTGCTGGCAGAGGTAAAAATGGGAAACCAATGCTGAGGTCACTACACCATTTATGGTTGACTAATGAAAGGATACGGTATATGTGTGTTGCACTCCTCAATTAATATTCTCAGCAAAGCTTAAAGTGTGCGAAAATACCACTCATTTCACTAGCTTCCTCTCAGTCAATCAGTCGTTAGCATTTCAGCAGTGCATTTATCTGCTTGTAGTGTCATTAAATTTGTCATAATACATTTATATGACAGTGATATGCCTCATGACAGAATGTTTAAATTATCACAGTTAAACACAGTTTAGTGTTTAAGTTACCTGAACGGCCTTGTCCTCTAGCAGTTATCCCAGTAGCCTCATCCTCACAGTGTTCGACTCTAGCAGTTATCCCAGTAGCCTCATCCTCACAGTGCCTGACCAGCAGTTATCCCAGTAGCCTCATCCTCACAGTGCCTGACTCCAGCAGTTATCTCAGTAGCCTCATCCTTACAGTCCCTGACTAGCAGTTATCTCAGTAGCCTCGTCCTCACAGTGCCTGACTCTAGCAGTTATCTCAGTAGCCTCATCCTCACAGTGTTCGACTCTAGCAGTTATCTCAGTAGCCTCATCCTCACAGTGCCTGACTCCAGCAGTTATCTCAGTAGCCTCATCCTTACAGTGCCTGACTAGCAGTTATCTCAGTAGCCTCATCCTCACAGTCCCTGACTAGCAGTTATCTCAGTAGCCTCATCCTCACAGTGCTTGACTCCAGCAGTTATCTCAGTAGCCTCATCCTCACAGTGCCTGACCAGCAGTTATCCCAGTAGCCTCATCCTCACAGTGCTCGACTCTAGCAGTTATCCCAGTAGCCTCATCCTCACAGTCCCTGACTAGCAGTTATCTCAGTAGCCTCATCCTCACAGTGCCTGACCAGCAGTTATCTCAGTAGCCTCATCCTCACAGTGCCTGACTAGCAGTTATCTCAGTAGCCTCATCCTCACAGTGCCTGACCAGCAGTTATCTCAGTAGCCTCATCCTCACAGTCCCTGACTAGCAGTTATCCCAGTAGCCTCATCCTCACAGTGCTCGACTCTAGGTCACATCTGACCTTTCTTAGTGCCACACATAAGTCGAATGCATGCTCCTGTTCCATATGAAAGGCATAGCTGCCCTCCATTGCTGCTCAAATATTTCTGTATCACCGTGACACTGACATTGTCAGTATTAGTACCACTGTCTCCTTGATGTACCCTTATATGATGTAGGACTGATGTACCCTTACATCTTGTGGGATTGATGTACCCTTACATGATGTAGGACTGATGTACCCTGACATGGTGTAGGATTTGCTGCGCTGCTGCAATGTTTCATCTGTATTTTTAAACATTTCGATAAAATCAATGAAGAGTTTGGACAAAGCTGTGAACTTATTCACATATATACATATTATACATATTTACACTATTTATGTATATTTCACTTTGAACACAGAAGAGCCTTTAGCAGTATGTTCTTAGCTGTGCAACAGGTTATCCAAAAGTAATGCTCACAGTAATAATATATTTTCTTTACTGTTAAATATTCTTAAATGTTTCAACTGACTCTGCATCGATTTGATATCTATTTGATATATATCAATATCTTTATTTTGTATTGGAATGTTTTATTAGTTTTAAGCAACCATTAATGAAACAAGAGATGGAGTCCTATTTAGAGAAAAAGACAAATTGATGAGAGAGAGAGAGAGAGAGAGAGAGAGAGAGAGAGAGAGAGAGAGAGTGAGAGCAGTGTTGTGGACCAAAGTATATAAATGTATTGCTGTTGACTACTACAATTTTTAGTCTGCATACTGAAAATGATTTGTGGTTAGTTAATATTAACGACAGTTGTATTTGTTATTGTCTGGTTCTGGCTGGGTGTGGCTGTAAAATATGGATTTAATAAAGTAGTGCATGTCCTGTATGTGTAATAAGATTTTCATCTTTTATCACTCATGGTGTTAATGCCCAATAAAGCTTTATAATCCACTTGGCAGTTCGAAGCAGGATTTTTTCCAACTCTGAATTTGCGCTTTAAGTAATGATGTGCTGCTTCTCTAAAGTGCTGTGATGTGCATGATATTGCATTTAGGCTATAACATACAATAACATTGCACTAAGAACAAAAAAAGTGCTAACAGCCGACAAGGTGTGTGCTTTATTGATGCCTCCAAGGTATTTAATAGGGTAAACCAGAGAAAACACTTTACTTAAGCAACATTAAGTAGTTTTGTCAACCTTAAAATAATGTTTCCAAAAGCGGTTCAGTGGTTAAACAACTCATAACAAGGTGAACGGCACTTCTGAATTCACTGAATTCGACCCCTCTATGGGCTATAACCGCACTACGCAAGTTCCCAAAGCAGGTTGCCGATCTTTAGTTCAAATGACACATAAGAAAGACAACTCCACTTCCAACCTGTAGGGCCACTGAAGGAAACAGTCCCTTGTTGTTGCTTTAGGTGATAGCTTTAAATAAAAGCGTCAGTAGACAATCTGGGGGAGTGCCATTCCGATGTGTGTCACTGCTTGAGTAGCCCCTTTTAAAGCACCTGTAAGAAAACGTGCAGCATTTGAATGCATCAGAAAACAGCATCCCTGTGGCCCACAGAAATCCCATTGTGAGCTGTTCGCACTACAGTTCCTGGTTAAGACTGCACGGACAGAAATGTACTGTATTGTACTGTATCTATTGACCTCAATTAATCTATCTTCTAAGTTCCCTTTTTTTTTTGTTTTTTTAATGCTCCCATGTCTTTTATGCATATGGACCTTGAGTAAGCCAAAACATTTTCTTATCATGTAAGCAGAACTGGAGATTCCAGTGCTTAGTTAAAAGCAGCATTTAATGGTGAACATTCAAGTGCTTAGTTAAAAGCAGCATTTTATGGTGAACATTCAAGTGCTTAGTTAAAAGTAGTATGTAATGGTGAAGATTCAAGTGCTTAGTTAAAAGTAAGAAAAGTAAAAGTAGATTTTATGCACCTGCAAATACCTGTAGAAACACAGGAAGAGATTTGACATTTTGGCCTGTGTGTGTGTGTGTGTGTGTGTGTGTGTGTGTGTGTGTGTGTGTGTGTGTATGTGTGTGTGTGTGTCGGCGCGTGCATGTGTGTCATTGTGGGTGTATTTGTATGTGCCTTTGTGTGTGGGTGTCATTGTGTATGGACCTCCCTGTGTACTGTATGCTGAGGTTTGTAGGTGAGCGTGTCACTACCAACCAGCTTCCGCTGTTTTTCTGTGTTAACCAGAACTATGTCACATAACAAACACAGAGCAAAAGCACAGAATAAACACAGAGACAAAAACACAGAATAAACACAGAGACAAAAACACAGAATAAACACAGAGACAAAAAGGAATTTGACAAAAAGGAAAATGCACACAATCCTTAAGACAGTGGCATCAATGTTTTAAAAGTGATAGCTAATTTGATTTCAGAAAACTCTAAATCTCCTGGGCCCATTAATCATTAGTACCAGACACAAAAGGTTTTGGAGGTGTGCACATGTACACACACACACACAGACACACACACAGACACACACACAGACATGCAGACACACACACACACACACAAACACACACACACACAGACACGCAGACACACACACAGACACGCAGACACACACACACACACACACACACACACACACACACAGACACACACACACACAGACACGCAGACACACACACACACACACACACACAGACACACAGACACACACACAGACACACACACACACAGACACACACACACAGACACACACACAGACACACACACAGACACGCAGACACACACACACACACACACACACACACACACACACACACACACACGCAGATACACACACACACACACACACACACACACAGACACACACACACACACACACATACACACACACACACACACACACACAGACACGCAGAGACACACACACACAGACACGCAGAGACACACACACACAGACACACACACAGACACACACACACACAGACACACAGACACACACACAGACACACACACACACAGACACACACACACACACACAGACACACACACAGACACGCAGACACACACACACACACACACACACACACACACACACAAACACACACACACAGACACAGACACACACACACACACACACACACACACACACATGATGTGATGAGGGCAGAGGTGTGAAGAAAAGCAACCTCTATTTTAAGCCCACGCTGGCACCTGGTAGGATGCCGCTGCTACTCACGCTGGCACCTGGTAGGATGCCGCTGCTACTTACGCTGGCACCTGGTAGGATGCCGCTGCTACTCACGCTGGCACCTGGTAGGATGCCGCTGCTACTCACGCTGGCACCTGGTAGGATGCCGCTGCTACTCACATTCCAGCCAAGTACGCTTCCAGCTGGCTTTGATGTTCTTCGCTTAAAAAAAAAAGATTCCATCGACTGGCCGAATGTTTCATGTCATTGTATCTACTAAGGATCAGTGCGACTTACCTGATGACGATTATAAGTGATCTAAATATTGCCTGTTTATTTTACGTACATTAAAGTATACTCCGTGGAGTTGAAACAGCATACTGACCTCTATCAGTGCTATAGGTGATTATAAATGATGTAAACATTGCCTGTTCATTGTAAGTACATTAAAGTATACTCTTTGGAGTTTAAACAGCATACTGACCTCCATCAGCACTGGTTACCTCCCAATGTTCCTACTTGAATTAGCAGACAACCCAACCTGCAGAAAGTAATTTCAGGGAGAAAAACAAACACGGCAACAACAAAATAAAATGAACTGTTATAAAATTTAAAAAAAGGAGAAGAAAAAAGTCAGAAAGAGAGAGACAGAGTAGAGAGGGTAAACGTAATAAAATGTAATTTAGTAAGCATTCAATAAATCATTGCCTAGAGAAGAATCTAAGCTGAAGTGTGTGAGGGTGGAGAGAGTGTGTGGTTACTGTGTGTGATACAGAAAATGCTACAGTGGCAAGTTAGGCATACACATTTACCAGATTGTGATAAATGTGTGTGTTATGCCTATTTACATATTTGTATCTTTGTCTTTATACACATCAAGGTCCATGAGCATTCTGTCTGCATCTCACACACACTCAGTTCAATTCAAGTGAACTTTATTGGCACAACCAATAGTTAATTGCATTGCCAAAGCATAACATCCAAACAATACAGTATGATGAGCATACATGTATCTTTGACATTTGTACATACAAACAAAATAGTGTGTGTGTGTGTGTGTGTGTGTGTATGGAGTGTGTGTCTGTCTCGCTCTCTCTGTTTCTCTGCTTTTTTTTCTTTTTCCTTACTGTGCGGATAAAAGTCTGTTGTCTGATTATCTACGCAGGCGTGGGGTTTGTGGTTTGTGCCACATAGAAGGATGCCAATCTCTGGGTTTAAACGCTGACTTGTGTAAGGTCATGTACATATAAACACGCTGATGAAGCGAGTGGCCGTCCCATCAGATATGAAAGCCTGCGAAAGTTCTGCCAGGAAGACGACATTGGCTGGAACGCGCGCTGTCTCCGACCAATCAGCGGCAGCCACCTGCTTTATAATGACCTGTCTAATTTACCTTTTTCGCTGCTTCAGGTGCCGACGTTTTGACGCATTCTCCTCCCTCCCCACCACCACCAGGTTGGTCCCTGTCCATCCGCCTGGGGGGAAATTTCTGGGTTCTGCTAAACGGCAACGGCTGGTTCTGCCGGATCCCAACAATGCAAGACCCAGGCTGATGACCGGACCTACGCCAAGGAATATCTACTTTCTAATTAATGTTCAGTTGTTTATTCTGACCATATTAAAATGCTTTAATTGGAATTCTTATTCTCTGAGTCTTTCTGGCCGAAATATACTTTCTGTGGGAACAGAGCTACCGGTACACAAACAAGGCCAAGAAGAAAAAGCTGTGTGGTAAATGCTGAACAAAAACATGAAACCTTTTTCGGTTGAGCTGTTATACCTGTTTTTGTGTCCACCAGGGGTGGAAATTAACTTTGCAAAATGTAAACTTTTACCAGCCACTGACAAATAAATTGTAAAATTCACCAGCCACTCAATAGTAAATTATTATTTTTTGTACAAAATGTACCAGCCACTTTCATATTTTACCAGCATTTGGCTGATGCGAATTTCCATCCCTGGTTCACATAGTAAGCAGTATATTACTGTAATCAGAAACATACAGAGCTAATAGCTACCAGATGTGTCTAGAGCTGCATGTGAACTCAAACCACCTTACCCTTTAAATCAGCATAATGTTTCATGGTGACTTAATTTCACTGCTGCCTTCTAACAGAAAACTTTGCTGTCCAGGAAATTCACGATAGGAAGATGTACATTATGACATCAGTATAGAGGCAGGGGATTTTTTAGCGTTTAAAAAAAATTACAGTGGGTTATTGCCATTTGAATAATCACACATTTTACACATATTTTAAAAATATCTGAATATGCTTCGAAAGGGTTGTATGTTGTTAAAGGCTTATCGCTTGCGGTGCACGCCATGTTGTCTAAAAAAACAGGATATGTGTGGTGTCCTTGTGAATCTATGTGTTAAAAAGGAAGAGGGAAGGTGAGAGAGTGAGAGTGAGGGAAAGAGAGAAAGAAAGAAAGAAAGAAAGAAAGAAAGAAAGAAAGAAAGAAAGAAAGAAAGAAAGAAAGAAAGAAAGAAAGAAAGCGAGAGTCTGTAGTTGTGTGGCTATTTGAGAAAATGTTTAATCCTCTAAGTTGTGTGTGTGGCCGGCATGGCCTAGTTAACCGTAGCCAGGGACCATTCCACTGTCAGGGAGAATGCTCTTAGGAACACTGTAGTATGCTGCACACACTCACTCACACACACTCTAGAAAGACCTCAAATGACCACATTTACTCAGTGTGATGGATAGGGGCAAAGAGAAAGAGGGAGAGAGAGGTGGAGAATTTGCTTAGTATTAAAAAAGAGAAAATGTGGGTAAGTGTATGACAGTTTTATGTCCACTTTGTCTGCATGTGTCTGTGTGTCCATGTGTGTGTGTGTGTGTGTGTGTGTGTGTGTGTGTGTGTATGTGTGTTAGGATAGCATGAGGCTGTACTCATGTGCACAAGTCAATTATTAATTTTAGGAAAAAAAAAATGTTTAAAATACATTTTGTTGCAATTAGTTATAAAAATGTTACTTTACTCCACTAACTGATAAAAAACACAGGCCTGCACAGCTCAGGTTCTTCAGGCCACAACTGTTGTGCCTTATTTATTATTATTATTCATTTCATTCATTCATTTATTGTTTATTATTCATGAAGTGCAAACCAACAAAGCCTGAAGCTGACTCACGTCTACAAGCTGGATCCAAAGTAAACAAAATGGCAGATCCTGGGGCAGAAGTCCAAAAGCATGAAACACAAGTAGTACAGGGGAGGGGAGAGGTAAAGTCTGAGCCTTAATCCGGCTCTGGAATGTTTTTTCTGCCACGTACAGTAAAGCCACAGAGGATGCCTGGCCTGTCTTGCCTCCTACAGAGGATGCCTGGCCTGTCTTGCCTCCTACAGAGGATGCCTGGCCTGTCTTGCCTCCTACAGAGGATACCTGGCCTGTCTTGCCTCCTACAGAGGATGCCTGGCCTGTCTTGCCTCCTACAGAGGATACCTGGCCTGTCTTGCCTGCCACAGAGGATGTCTGGCCTGTCTTGCCTCCTACAGAGGATGCCTGACCTGTCTTGCCTCCTACAGAGGATATCTGGCCTGTCTTGCCTCCTTGCCTCCTACAGAGGATGCCTGGCCTGTCTTGCCTCCTACAGAGGATGCCTGGCCTGTCTTGCCTCCTACAGAGGATATCTGGCCTGTCTTGCCTCCTTGCCTCCTACAGAGGATGTCTGGCCTTGCCTCCTACAGAGGACATCTGGCTTGTCTTGCCTCCTAGGCTCCTACAGAGAATCTGACCTTGCCTCCTAGGCTCCTGCAGAGGATGTCTGGCCTTCCCTCCTAGGCTCCTACAGAGGATGTCTGTCCTTGCCACAGTATTAGGATAAAACAACAACAACAACAAAAATGTAAAGACTTCTACCAAATAAAATATCCATTTCCCCCACTGTGTTTAAAAGAGGGAGTATGTACAGTATGCATTGGGCGAGACTCTTGAAACACACCAGGACTGCATTTACAACCTCTGACGGCAGTCATGGCCTTTTAAGGCTATTGACACTAAATATGGCCAAACAAATTGGCCTGTTTACGTTTTGTCAAACTCCAGCTGATGCAGTTTGCCTCTACCCTGGCCTGGCAACGCTCAGATAATACAATCAACAGTCAACCAATGCCACGATGCAAAATCCTGAAGCAGGAAGAAGCACAAAAATGATTGACCTATACAAAAACTGTTGTGGATCACAGGTCTGCCATTGTTGTGTGTTACTTAATATTCCAGGGCTATTCCCAACGCCAGTCCAGGAGCTTTTTGGCTTAATATTCCAGTTCTTTTCCCAACCCTAGTCCAGGAGCCTTTCTGGCTTAATATTCCAGGGCTATTCCCAACGCCAGTCCAGGAGCCTTTTGGCTTAATATTCCAGTTCTATTCCCAACCCCAGTCCAGGAGCCTTTTGGCTTAATATTCCAGTTCTATTCCCAACCCTAGTCCAGGAGCCTTTTGGCTTAATATTTCAGGGCTATTCCCAACCCCAGTCCAGGAGTCTTTCGACTTAATATTCCAGGGCTATTCCCAACCCCAGTCCAGGAGCCTTTCGGCTTAATATTCCAGGGCTATTCCCAACCCCAGTCCAGGAGCCTTTCGGCTTAATATTCCAGGGCTATTCCAAACCCCAGTCGAGGATTCTTCCTCATAGAATGGGGCAGTGTAATG
>CM050216.1:35196242-35236242 GCA_027475355.1 Coilia nasus | reverse complement strand
GAAAGGATGACTTGGTGCTATAGTGGTACACCTAATGTGGTGTGCCTGTGTCTGTTTCGTCGTTGGTGCTAATGTGCCTTATGTGGTGTGCCTGTGTCTGTTTCGTCGTTGGTGCTAATGTGCCTTATGTGGTGTGCCTGTGTCTGTTTCGTTGTTGATGCTAATGTGCCTTATGTGGTGTGCCTGTGTCTGTTTTGTTGTTGATGCTAATGTGCCTTATGTGGTGTGCCTGTGTCTGTTTCGTCGTTGGTGCTAATGTGCCTTATGTGGTGTGCCTGTGCCTTTTTTTTGTCTTTGGTGCTAAAACAAACCACAGTTGTAGGTTGGGCGAGAACAGTTTCTAGAAATGTATAAAGCATTATAAACGCAATCCATTATAAATCATTCATAAAAAGTGACTGACAAAAGTGTATTTAATTTTTATTTATTTTTATTTATTATTATTTATAAATAGTCATGGTGGGACTCTTATTTTACTTATTGCGTGTATGTCATTATTAGTGTTGGGTGGGTATTATCAAGAGGCAAGTAAACTTCTGCATTGTGATACTTCAAGCATTAAAGGCTACAACAGCTGTACGTACTGTCATAGCTAATTTTGAATAGTGATACAGATCAGTATGGTTAATACAAATTACGCATTATGAATTTGTAAGGATCCACTTTCTCAGACCAACGACGGAGCTGAGTGTGGACGAAGGTTATCGCATGTTCTGGACTTATGGAATGGAAATAATTATAAACATGTGCATGGCAAACATTAGAGTAACACTTATATGACCCGTTTATCTGACTCCATGAAATAATAGTTACCTCCAATATCACTATACAGCTTAAGAGCTAATAGCACAGTAATGGCATGGCACACGAAGAGATGTATATGAATGGTAAATGAATGAACAGTTTATTAATCAAATACAAGTTAACCTTTACAAGTAACACAGAGATTCACTGTAATGACCAACTCAACCAGAGATATAAAGAAATCAAACTAAACCCCAAATAAAAGATAGAGAGAAAGAGAGAGGAGAGAGAGAGACACACAGCGTGTGGGAGCGTCGTGGGTGAAAGACAGCTCAATGAGTTTTCGACTAGCATTGCCTTAAGTAGCCAACCTGATGCCAGTTGTTCAGCACACCATGAGGTGTTATCTTGGGGGCAGGGGTGTTGGAGACAGCCCACTGCCTCACAATACTCAGTAACCTTTGGATCTGAGATCTTTATTAGAATAACCCGAGTCTGTTTCAGAATTTAGACCAGTATATCACTCACAATGAGACCATCAGAATGAAACCAAACATGACATGTACATCTCATAGCATTTCTACAATACAATATACCCTTAATTATCCTGTCCTTGCCCTAAGGATGACCTGAGTAGGTCCCCACACCAAATGTTGGCAGAGCACAGATAAGATCAGTGGGGTGTGACACCTAACTAAACACAAGAGCATACAGTGGGGGAGCTCCTCTGAAGCACCCTTTATTGTGATAACACAAATTCCTCTGTTGAGCTCATTCAGAGTAGTCATCCTTGAATCCAGATCCTTACAAATTCTTTATGAATGGGTTTAATATGCTTATAAGAGCTGACTTGAAGTACTGTAGAGTGTGATCCACCTGGCTGTAATATAAGCATTCAGTCTGTTTCTTAGGTAGCCCCACCTGACAAGACCTATCCAAGATGTCTGTGACGTATGTCTTTTCACCACTCTGCATTCATTAGAAGCTTTTAAAGGGCATGCAGAACTGCACACAGATACTGCACTGCACTTGGTTTCTCTGATGACATTAGCCTTTGAGTTCAGCTACTGAGCTTTTGCGCCTGATCTGAGCCCACACCTGACACAAACCCGGCCCATATCTGGCCCAGACACGCCCGACCGTGTGACCTCCCATCTGGTTGGCTACGCACGTGACTCACACCGAAATTGAGAGAATGATTTCGCCACATCAGTCACAACCACAGAACCCCATTCAAACAGGTCTGATTATCTCAGGGATTAACCAGTCAGCTTCAGACTTTTGCAAAAACAAGATCAAGAACAAGAGCATCAAAACCACTGCTGCTGCAGGTTTGTGCACAGCTGAGAATAGGCTCAGGATAGAGTAAAACATTTAAAATAGATTTTTATTTTGCAAGCGTTACAAGCAAGCATTCACGTGCACACACACACACAGACACACACACAGACACACACACACACACACACACACACACACACACACACACACACACACACACACACACACACACACACATCATTCATATTATGTTATCTCTCAATAGTTTTCAAGATAAAAATAGATTTTAAAATCCTTTAACAGACAGAAAGAGACAGTATTAATGCATAGTCTTTTATGGGGTTTCTGGAAATCATTCATGAATACATGGTCTTTTCTGGAGTTTGTGAATCTATACCACAGGCTACTGCATAGTCTTTTGTCTTACTGTATTACACGAATGCATAGTCTTTTTATGGTGTTTGTGAAACTGTATCCCGTGAATGCATAGTCTTTTTATGGTGGTTGTGAAACTGTATCCCGTGAATGCATAGTCTTTTTATGGTGGTTGTGAAACTGTATCATTCATGCAAAACAAGCGTGGTGTAGTCACATTTGCATGTCCAGTTAGCTGCCACAAAGCGAACTGAATGAGCTGAACTGAAGTTTTATTTAGTCTAGATTTCTAACTGAAAGCACTTCCCTCTGGAAACTGCACCACAGCAGCTTTTAGCAGAACAAGTGCAGTATCTAAAGTACAATGAAATCATAAATGAAGTCAGATAGTGATGGCGGTGACAGGTGGCAAGTCTGCATGATCGCCCTAGAGGAGAGAGACAGTAATGGCGGTGACAGGTGGCAAGTCTGCATGATGCCCCCTAGAGGAGAGAGATAGTGATGGCGGTGACAAGTAAACAAGGGGTAACTTTACTCTTGGCTCTGAAGCCTGCCTAAACATGGCTGCATTTAAATTTGTAAACATGTGCATGCGCGTATGATTGTGTCTATGTACAAATGTGTGTGTGTGTGTGTGCCTGTGTGTGTTTGTGTGTACATGTGTCAATTTGTGTTTGGCAATGTGTTAAAGTTTGAATGTAGTAGTAGAAGACAAGGTCTACCGCAGGCCTCAGGCCTCTCTGCTCTGCTGTGCATGATGGGTATTATGTGGCCCTTGGTTGTTTTGCAAACATGCAAACCAGGACATGAGAAAAACTTGTGGATTTCCTCCTAACGTAGCAACAAGCCCCAGCCACATCACTACACACACACATAGAGAGAAAACGGAGAGGGAGAAAGAGACACACACACACACACACACACACACACACACACACAACACTGCCCCCCAACCACTGAAGGACATCAGATTACCCCATACTCCTCACTACTACCCCAGCTACTGCCCCTTCGCCCCCACCTTTCAGCTCTAGCCCACCCTGTTCATGCTATTTCATCACCATTACTTCACTTCTGTCTCCCCTCCATCTTCTAACACAGCCCCACCCAGTCCTGTCTCCCAACCCCACCCCGCAACTGCACTGCACTGCACCCCGTCACTGGGGAAAAATGCTGCCTAGAACCAACTTTAAAAATGAAGGCACTGAGTTGCTGTCTTTTAGATTTAAATGTTAACATTTGCTGTCTTTTAGATTTAAATCTTCACAATTAAATAAAGCATCATGTTGACCCCTACAGCAAAGCTTATAACACAAATTTAAAAATTTGGGATTTATCTGAGCAGTACATTTAAACAGACTGTAAAACCACAAAGCTGTGAGATCCAACTTGCATCACACAGAAATGTCCTCTTTTACTGCCAAAGTGACAATGGTGACCCCTTGTGGTCAATCGAATGTATTACCTTATGTTGTGGTCTGGTGAGCCATAAAGCAAATGGGAGGCTGGCTTATGGGGTACATGTGCCTCATATCTGCCTTCTGCTTTCCGTCTGTAACTAATCTTTGCAGTTTTGTCTCCGCTAAAGAGCATACACTGTGTGCACAATGCATTCCTTTTGGCCTCTAGTGAAGAGTATTGGAGTTTGTTTGTTATTGACAAACAGTATGGCCCTACAAAGCCAAAAGGCAGTAACCACATATTTTGTCAAAACTGAGTTGAGACATTGACTTAATAACACCTTCTTGGTCTTGGGACTAAATCTCGTGCTTCATCCTATTAGGAAAGTACATAAAAGCATCACCACTGTTATACCTACAAACATGTTTGACTGGCCAGTATGACAACTTTAAAGGCATTTTTCTCAGTTTTAATGTTTGTGTAGTTACTGCACTGTGCCACTGTAGGGCAGAGTGGCTCCATGTAAATAGCAGAAATTAGTCAGAACTCCACAATAGAAAACAAAACACATGAGAACAAATCAATACCACAATAATCTGATGAATTGTATTGCAAAATGGTGATGGATAAGCCATGATTAGCAGAAATGAACTCATTGCAGTCCAGGCCCTGTGTGGCACTTTGAGGCCGGCTGATGGGCCTTGACAATGTTTAAAGGTGTCATTGCAATATCAGTAAATGCCCTGTGAGCCGGTTTTGGTGAAAAAATGCTTTAGTGCTCTTGTTTCAGGCTGTTCTAGTTTGGTGGAGGAGATGGAGCGGGGAGAATGACAGGTTCTCAGCTATGCCATGTATATCACAGGCTACAATCATTCAAAGCAGCTAGAAGAACATTTTCATGTGCAGCATGCATATCCAACTCGGATTGACCTGTTGTATTTCCAAAAGAGCAAGTACTAAACTGTTTCTCGGGGAATGATACCTTTAAGTATTACATGTAATTAAAACATTGTTGCAAAAATGACACATATGGTTATATTCTGGAAAACCGTAGCAATAATATAAGTTATTATAAGTAAAGTGTGAAGTGAATGTCATGAAAATTCCGTTATTTGCTGTCTGACCAGGAGGAAAAGAAATCCATGTTGTGAAACAGTATTTTGCACAAGACTTCAGTTGAAGCTCACATTCAACTAGGGTGAAATTTCACATACAATTTGATACTTGAAGTCACAAGGACATCATGCCACTTTCCAGAGGTAAATGTGATGATGCAGTCCTCCCCTGTCCCAAGATTGTTTGGCTGACCACTGTCCCATTTAATGAAAGTTAAAGGTCTGTCATCTAGGTCAGTAAATTGCCCTTCATGCTTCCGGTCTGTAGCTGCAATGAATGGGTGAGAGGAAGAGTACTCTTCATCCACCTTTTTTAGTGCTTGGTTCTCCTCTTCTGTTCTTGGCAAGACAAGTGTGGCTCCAATGTCTGAGCAGAACTTCAGACCCTCATCGAAGGTATCCAGATGGCCATCTGTGACATAGTACTTCAGCCCAATCTTTCTGAAGGTGCGGAACCTTGATGCTTGAAGAGATTAAATTGATGTGCCATGAGTATTGATGCATTTCAACTTTTTTATGTAACGTAATGCCATATTTTGCAACTGTGGGTTACCATCTCACCTTTCTCTAGTAGGGAGAGTCTACTAACCCTAACCCTAACCCTAACCCTAACCCATGTCTTATATAAAGAAGTCTTATATTAAAGACAGATAAAGACACACGCACGCACACGCACACATTAGATATGTAGCCTTTAATATATTAGACATGTAGACTTATATATTGGACATACAGTAATGTGCAAACGTTTTAGGCAGGTGTGAAAAAATGCTGTCAACTAGGAATGCCTTCAAAAATGAAAGTGTTAATCATTTATGTTGATCAATTAACAAAATGCAGTGACTGAACAAAAGAGAAACCTAAATCAAATCAATATTTGGTGTGATCACCCTTTGCCTTCAAAAGAGCATCAATTCTTTTAGGTCTACTTGCAGAGAGTTTTTGAAGGAACCTGGCTGGTAGCTTGCACCAAACATCTTGAAGAACTACCACAGATCTTCTGTGGATGTATGCATCTTGACATATACAACAAATTTGATGTAATTCCCTGACATTCTGTGCCTTTTTAGTTCAGTCACTGGCTTTTGTTAATTGATCAACATAAATGATTAACATTTCCATTTTTGAAGGCATTCCTAGTTGACAGCATTTTTTCACACCTGCCTAAAACTTCAGCAAGGGCTGTGTGCGTGTGTGTGTGTGAGGGGGGGGGCATGAGTTGGGGGAAAAGGGCTGTATTCTGCATGCTTAGTGTGTGTGTGTGTGTGGGGTGAGTGGGCCTTGAGCCGTGAGGGCTGAGTCCTATGTGCTGTATGTGTGTGTGTGTGTGCGGGGGGCAAGGCAAGCCAAGGCAAGGCAAGTTTATTTGTATAGCGCATTTCATACACAACGGCAATTCAATGTGCTTCACAAAAATAAAAGCAAAGGACAATATATAAAGGCATAAAAGATAAAGTAATTGTAGAAGCATAAAAGGTAAAACAAGTGTAAAAGCATACAAGTAAAATCAATATGTGGTAGAAGCATAAAAGGTAAAACAAGTGTAAAAGCAAACAAGTAAAATCAATATGTGGTATGAGAAGTCACCCCACCGGGACTCAAACCCTGGTCTCCGGGGTACTAAACGGGGGCTCTGACCGCAACGCCAACATACACTCAGGTGTCCATCACGCATCTCCCACCATACTTCTCACACAGTCGGTGGACCTCCGATGACCTCATAGCAAGCTATCCCAATTCTGACACCAGTTGTAGCGAAGGGGAGGAGAAGTCACCCCACCGGGACTCAAACCCAGGTCTCTTGGTTACTAAACGGGGGCCCTGACCGCAACGCCAAAGAGCCAGGCCTACGAACTACGAGGGCTGTGTGCTGTGGGTGTGTGGGGAGGGGGCATAGCACAAGGACTAAGGCTATATGCTGCATGCTGTGTGGGGAGGGGGGGTGGGTGAGGGCTGTGTGTGAGGAGAGGAGGGGGCAATGTGAAGGGGCATGGGGCGCACTCAGCTGTTTCTTGGGGAGGGGGGGGGCGAGAGCTTAGGGCTGCGTGTTGTGTGTGTGTGTGTGGGAGGGGGGCATGAGGCAGGGGAGGGCTGTGTGGGGGACTTGGACGAGGGGGGTTGTGGAACCATGTGTGAGGAAGCAGTGGAGGATGGAGAATGGCGGGGCTCCGATGACATCTGGGGGGGGTGGGGGGGGGGGGTGTAAAGTTAGGTTGTGTGTGCTGAGTGGATGTGTGCAAAGTCAGTATACTGTGTGTTCAGGGTTCTGATGGCCTGGGGATAGAAACTCCTTCTGAGTCTTTCAGTTCAGCTCAGTGGTTTAAGCAGCCCATTTCCAGGATGAGAGGAGTCCTTCAAAATCTTTTCGGCCCTTGAAAGTATTCTTCTGGGATAGATGTCTTGCAGAGCAGGGAGTGGTGCGTTCAGCTGAATGTACTACTCTCTGCAGAGTACTGCAATTGCGTTTGTGGGTAGGACGGGTCCCAGAGGACAGGGTGCTGAATAGCTCTGCTGAGGGTGGAGGTCTCTCTCCAGGGCCTGACTGCCAGACCGGCGTAACTGGATAGCAGCTCCTTCTCCAAGAGTTGTTCAGAGCAGCTGGAGAGGAGAGCTGGAGAGGAGAGCTGGAGAGGAGAGCTGGAGAGGAGAGCTGGAGAGGAGAGCTGGAGAGGAGAGCTGGAGAGGGGAGCTGGAGAGGGGAGCTGGAGAGGAGAGCTGGAGAGGAGAGCTGGAGAGGAGAGCTGGAGAGGAGAGCTGGAGAGGAGAGCTGGAGAGGAGAGCTGGAGAGGAGAGCTGGAGAGGAGAGCTGGAGAGGAGAGCTGGAGAGGAGAGCTGGAGAGGAGAGCTGGTTCCCTACGCGCTGCTGTTCTTCAGGCAGTTTATGGGCGTCCTCCTGCAGTACAGGTAGGCAATCTTTTTTGCTGCATTTTGTAAAACTATGGACTCTGCCTTTACCCAAACGCCTGGTCGTCATGTATGCAATTAGCCTACCTATACACTACAATTCAAATGTAGCACACAAGGTCAACGTCACGGCTAATGAACATACCCTCTGTTCGCTGATTGGATTGGTCTTGCTGGGACTGACTAAATGACCCTCAAGAGATTCCGGTCCAGACCCTCTGTACAAAATGAAATGAAGTACGAGGGGCTGGTTTTCCAGGCTAGGTTCTCAGAGTGGATCAAGTCAGACTTGTTTATGCTGCAGTATCGTGGAGTCAGGCCAAACACACACTGAACACACACAGATGTCTAAAACACACAAACCCCTATTATTGTAATAATAATGACTTTACATGACTGTCATTATATTTTTAAGCCTAACAGAATCGATTGTGTGTTTGATTTTTTTAATTCATTTTAAATCTTAAAAATCTTTGCTTGCAGAACTGTGAAGCTACACAAGTCAGGCCTCCGCAATGTACCAATTTACTCCTAGATTGGAGGCAGTAAAATAGTCATTTTTCATTTCTTAAAAGATCCTAAGGGTTATGGCACGACAAAGTGAAGTAGATCCTCTGTGCTGAGCCAGAGATCAGACAGGCTGTCCAAGAGGGCACAGGCTGATCCTACAGCAAAAAAAGAAAGAAATTGGTCTGGCACAGTGTTAGCTTCAAAAGGCTCTGGTCTGGATGGGATTTAAACAGAGATCTAGAGCCTCTTTACTGGAAATTGTTTATAACTGAAAATTGCTGTAAAATATCCGTAGTAGCCAACCATTGTTGTCCAAACATTCATGCACGATTCTGAGGAAAGGGAATGTCTTTTTCAGACTGGTACTAATGTCATCACACTAGAGAAGTACGTTTTGCAATGCATTGAATGCAACTAACATAAAATTCATGTAATCTGAATGATCTCACGTTTTCACAGGTGCATGTGACAACATCTGTGAAAAAGGGAGAAAAACATGATGATGACTCCATTTTCATCATGTTTTGTCATGGTGTTATTGGGTAGGATTTGTCATATCTCTTTATGAAAATGTTGTACAATATTTCCAGTGTATACACACCAGACACACCATGACACCTTAGTGCGTATATCATGACTGGTAAGGTGTCATAGTGTGTATATCATGACTGGTAAGGTGTCATAGTGTGTATATCATGGCCGGTTATGTGTCATGGTTTGTATATCATGATTGGTAAGGTGTCATGGTGTGAATATCATGGCTGCTAATGTGTCATGAATCTCATGGCTGCTAATTTGTCATGAATCTCATGGCTGCTAATGTGTCATGAATCTCAGGGCTGCTAATGTGTCATGTGAATATCATGGCTGCTAATGTGTCATGAATCTCAGGGCTGCTAATGTGTCATGAATCTCAGGGCTGCAAATGTGTCATGAATCTCAGGGCTGAGATAATGTCTAATGAATCTCGTGGCTGCTAATGTCTGTGTGTTTCTCTAACAGGTGTGTGCTCCACTGCCCAGGGTAGGCCCCTCCCTCTACTGCTATCTTACCTGTCTGGCATGACATTTAATACTCACCTGTGTGGCTAACTCATACTGCATCCATTTCAACAAACTGCCTGCTTATGTAACTGATTTTAACTGATGTTGCTATTACTGCTCCTTTAGGTGTATTTTATCCATTCGGATCAGCTGCAGGTGATGCTTTCATCCCTCATCCAAATGATGGATTTACAAATATTACCCTGCTACACCCATTCCCTTACTTCAATCGCATACACCAGGACATTCATGTAAGCAGTGTTCAATATCCACCTGAGCATATTCCAGACATATTAACCAAGAAATTAAGGCAGAACGTTTTATAGTACCAGTATTTTTACTGTGTTTTTTTTTTCAGGTATCTTCCGGTGGACAACTCGGTTTGTTCAGTTTGTTTTAGTCTGATGTTATCGTCCCCTTTTCCACACTTTTTAACTATAGAGAGAGAGGAAACGTTTCCTATCAGCAGTACACAACAGGTGATGTTCTTCACACTGCAACTCGAGACATCAGCTCCTACTTCCCCAACGTGACCTTCACTGCTTCCTGGGTGCTTGTGGTCACTTGGGACAGGGTGGTGTATTATCAGACAAATGACACCGTAACCAATGACCAAGTAAGTACCCCTTTTTATATGAGCAGTTACCCCAAAATGCCATAGAAGACAGTAAGGACCACATCATGTGAGAGTGAAGTAGTGTTCTTGGTCCACATGTAAGAGGCAGTGTGTTTGGTTAACATGTGTGTGGTAGTGTGTTTGGTCCACATGTGAGAGGTAGCGTGCTTAGTCCACATGTGAGAGTGAGGTAGTGTTCTTGATCCACATGTGAGAGTGAGGTAGTGTGTTTGGGCCACATGTGAGAGTGAGGTAGTGTGTTTGGTCCACATGTGAGAGTGAGGTAGTGTGTTTGGTCCACATGTGAGAGTGAGTGTGAGGTAGTGTGTTTGGTCCACATGTGAGAGTGAGGTAGTGTGTTTGGTGTACATGTGTGTGGTAGTGTGCTTAGTCCACATGTGAGAGTGAGGTAGTGTGTTTGGGCTACATGTGAGAGTGAGGTAGTGTGTTTGGTACACATGTGAGAGTGAGGTAGTGTGCTTAGTCCACATGTGAGAGTGAGGTAGTGTGTTTGGTCCACATGTGAGAGTGAGTGTGAGGTAGTGTGTTTGGTCCACATGTGAGAGTGAGGTAGTGTGTTTGGTGTACATGTGTGTGGTAGTGTGCTTAGTCCACATGTGAGAGTGAGGTAGTGTGTTTGGGCCACATGTAAGAGTGAGGTAGTGTGTTTGGGCCACATGTGAGAGTGAGGTAGTGTGTTTGGTCCACATGTGAGAGTGAGGTAGTGTGTTTGGGCCACATGTAAGAGTGAGGTAGTGTGTTTGGGCCACATGTGAGAGTGAGGTAGTGTGCTTGATCCACATGTGAGAGTGAGGTAGTGTGCTTGATTCACATGTGAGAGGGTGCTTGTGGTCACTTGGGACAGGGTGGCGCATGATCAGACAAATGACACAGTAAGCACAGCAAGCAAGATCATTTGAATTTATGTAACGTACAGCATCTTACACACACACACACGCACACACACACGGGCACACACACACACACACATTAGGACACTTGAAGTCATCCTCTCCTAATGGTACACTTACACACTTACACACACACACACGCATGCACATTTTTGACCAGATTGTGCTTACCGGTTTTCAGGAGGTGACATTCCAGGTGGTTTTGATTTCTGACGGTGATTTATTGTTTGTGTTAATGAACTATGGTGACATTTCCCCAACACCATGGGGAGTGGGGGTGAGATGACCAAATATTTTGCTGCTGTTATTGTTATTTCTGCTAATTGTTTTGTTATTGTCATTAATTTTGTTATTTAAGAAAAAGTTCTGACTTTACCCTTTGCTTCTTCAGATTGGATATACGAAAAACGCTTGGGTTGAGTTTGTATCTCTAAACGACTGCTATCCAAATGGCACTATTGACGTTGTGAACTTAAACACATCCAGCAACATCAACATCCCGGGACGATGGGCCTTTCCAATCTCATTAGAGTCAACCTTCAGCTGTGAGCATTGTGCATTTATGATTCTCTCTACAGTAAACAAAACCTCAGTTGTTTGTCAAGTTTTCCCTTTTCTTTTGAGTGTAAGGTAGCTTCAGTAGATGTGATTGATAGACAAGCTGCCAAAGGAATGGCAAATCTTCCCATAGATTAATTAATTTGCTACGATAGCACTTTTTTTTTAGATTATACACTGCAAATTTCTCACTAATATTTGCAAAAGCTGAGTGATAAAACCTAACTTGGATTTTTACCAACACTGAGGATTCGTAACATTAGGTCATCCTATCTTGAATGCAGCTGAAGCCTTCAAACTAAAGCTGGTTGGTCTGATCTGAGCATTGGGAACTGTTGTAGAAAATACAGAACTTAACCACAGTGGTTGCAAATGTTCGTGTTTCACCCGTGTCATTAACTGCACTATGTTGGCTCACACTTTGTTGTTTTAAACCATGTTGGTTCACACAAACAAAGGTTTTGGTAAACAGTCGTGTTGCAACTACAGAGTCCAACAGCGATTTTAAAATGCACCCCAGGATAGTATAGTTCTGGAAGATATTTTGCAAATCAGGAAAGCCTTCCTGTAGTAATGCCATTTTACCTCCGAAGCCACAGCTGGTGCAGAAATAAAAATGATCCACAGTGAAAATAAGTAGATGACTTTCACTTCAGTCACATGATCATGAAGTGTGAAGTCATGTGTGATGTAATTATTGACCCTAATTTGTTTTGTATCCATTTTGTGCAGGTACGTATTCTCCAGGATTGTTAGTTCCACAACCAGGTAAACCTAGCATCACACCTTTGCCCCAGGAAGGTAGGTACTCTTCTCCTTTTAATTCGATATGTATTGCCGCCTAACCTCAGTAAAACATTTTTCAACAACCAGTGTAAATAAGGCAAGAGCAGCTTGTATAATTATGTCTCGTGCTTCATGTGGACTGATATAAGACACAACATGAGACTGAACTGCAATAAACAGCTGGTATTGTAGTGTGTCACGCATGTCAGCATATGCCTAAGCACACATTATGCACAACAGATCAGAGTGATTTCACTGTCTGAGATGCAACTTCGCAGGTACACTACCACATGCTGTCGCCCACCAGTGGACAAAAATAATAGAACAAGGCTTTAACTATGGGTTTTTTTCTGTAATCTCTGATCATTTACAACAACAACAACAAAAATAATAATAATGATAATAATAATAACTGCACTATTGTGCTCTATGGAGACTCAAGTAAAGTATAATTAATGAGATTCATACACAGATGGAGTTTTTAAACCTGACAGGAATAAGTGTGTTTGGTTGTTTACTGTATACAGTATGTACTGGGTGTATATTGTATATTTACTGGGTATATATTGTACATGTATATGTACTGGGTGTATATTGTATATGTACTGGGTGTTTATTGTATATGTACTGGGTGTTTATTGTATATGTACTGGGTGTTTATTGTATATGTACTGGGTGTATATTGTATATGTACTGGGTGTATATTGTATATGTACTGGGTGTTTATTGTATATGTACTGGGTGTTTATTGTATATGTACTGGGTGTTTATTGTATATGTACTGGGTGTATATTGTATATGTACTGGGTGTATATTGTATATGCACTGGGTGTATCGTGCTGGGTGTATATTGTATATGTACTGGGTGTATATTGTATATGCACTGGGTGTATCGTGCTGTACTACATTGTGTACTGTATTTCCCATAGAGCATGTTGTGGGCGTGCGTCTGCAAGTTTCCTCAGCTGAACGCCTGAATGAGACTGCGGTTGAGGAGCAGATCCTGAAGCCAGTGAGTAAAGCAGGACTACTGCTGTCTGTGGCTGGTGGCCATGCTCATGTGACACACTGCACTCACTAACACAACTGGGCCATCTAGGCCACTCGTGTGTAGGAGATGGCATCTTTGCTCTAGTTCACATGCTGGCTCCAGCACCAGTAAGTGTTAACCACGTACACTGAACCTTGGTGTGCTGTGTGTTCTCAGTTCAGAGGCCTCTTGAGACAGCGTGGAGTAGACGTGTCTGGGATACGCCTGCGAAGGCTTGTTGAGAAACAGCCCTGAGAGAGAGGGAAGAAAGAGACAGAACAGAAGAGAGGATGAAGAGAGAGAAGATAGATAGATAGATAGCCTTTATTGTCCCCAGGGGGAAATTTGTTTTCACCGCCGTCACAAGACTTGTCACAGCCAACATCACATTGATGACAGCAGACAACATATAACACCATAAACAAACACAAACACAAACAGATGTGCTTCCAGGAGGGCCAATGCAGGGTTATTGTCAGAGGTTGTTCAGTGCAGTAATGGCAGATGGGACAAAGCTTTTGTTGAAGCGTGCCCGTCTCCATCTTAGTGTCCTGTACCTGCGTCCAGACGGAAGGAGGGTGAAGTGTGAGTGAAGTGGGTGGGTGTGATCTCTGGTGATTGAATGTGCAAGGCGTGTGACTGCTTTGAGGTTGAGATCAGTGAGATTGGGTGTGGGGTGATGAATGATTTTGGATGCGGTATGTGTGATTTTAGTGAGTTTGTTTCTGTTGCTGGCGGAGAGCATGTTGTAGAAGCAGGGTGAGCAGTACAGTAGAATGGGTTGGATGATGCTGGAGTACAGAAGAGACAGGAGATGGGGGGCAACAGAGAGGGCACAGAGTTTACGGATGATATATAGCCTCTGTTGGGACCTTTTGTGTGTGTTGGTGATGTGTTGATCAAATGTCAGCTTATTGAGAAGAGAGCATGAAGAGAGAGAAGAGAGGATGGAAAGAGAAGAGAGGATGAAGAGAGAGAAGAGAGGATGAAAAGGATGCTACAGATTCACCACATGGGGTCCATCATAGTTTCTTTAGCTGGGAACTGGGGAACAAGATAAGCACTTACAGTCCATATCTGATTGACATAAAACATGTAAACATAACCTTACATAAAAATCTGTTCCAACAGTTTGAAGTACAGAACAGAACCAAAGCATGTTCTTAAACTGAAAGTGTGTGTTTTTAAAGTCATTTCTGTTAGTGTTCTTTTTTACTTACTCTTTCATTTTGTAAAAGCCTCAGTCTTGATGTGCATGTGCACATAAGTACACACACACACACACACACACACTGTGTGTACCCATGACAAGATAAACTGTCACGGTCCAGTTAGCAGGTACGGGCATGGTGTCACAGCAAAGGAAGGTCTTAGAGTGTGAGGGTCACAGCACATCATTTTAACCTGCCTGCTTACCACAGCACATTGCCTCAATAGCTCGGTGACAGGTTAATAATCTGCAGTAACTGAAATAAACTGATGATGAAGTAGGGGTGAAGTAATCACCTAAAGATATAATGATTTGATCGCAAGGTTTTGATAGGGATTTCACAGCATTTGACATTTGCTCATTTACTTCAAAGGGTCATAGGTTCAACACCCCACACTGATGGGTGGGGGGAAAGACTGACCAGCGGTCTCCTCCATCCTCCCCTGGGACTGCGGCACTCCAAGCATGGCTGTCCCCCCTCACTGCCTCACATTTACACAGATGGGGGGAGGGGGTTAAATGCAGAGGTTAAATTTCGTCGTGTGCATGGTGTGCTGTCTGACCATGATGACAAATAGGATGTGCTACTACTCTGACTCCTCTACATGCTGTATGTACTACTCTTGTTTTGAAAAGCATTAAACTGGTTTTTACTTCAAGGAGTGAAGCTAGGTTTTACCCAAAAGTCCTTTTTTCATTTTTAACATTTCTCAGGGAGATTCGGAGGGTGGATCAAGTCAGACTTGTTTATGCTGCAGTATCAGGTTTCACATGTCATTATGGCTTAAATGGAGTCAGGCCAAACACACACTGAACGCACACACATGCGGCACGATTTTCTAAAACACACAAACCTCCATTACTGCAATAACAATGGCTTTACATGACTGTCATTGGAATCAGTAAACATTCCTAACATAAAGTGAAAAATCTCATTACATGACCAGGAGTGTTACACCGATAGTCTTCTACAGTACTTTACACATGCTGTTTTTATTGCGTGTAACTAAAGGTCAAATGAAGAAGGCGGAAGGTACGCTTTGTGGAAACACAAACATATAAGATGGCCTTGAAAAAAGGACAAAAACTTCACTGGCTTTTTTCGGGGAACAAAATGATCCACCTAATAATCTAATTGACTAATACTTAATTTTTTTTTAAACCAATGATAATTATGGTTTAATGTTATCAAATATGCAAACACACAGCTACACACTTCTTAATAGAAATATGCAATTTCATGATTAAATCTTAGGCAATTAAATATTTGTAATACTAGCAATTGTAGTTGATTTCTTTTGCGAAACAACAGGAACAAAAGGCTGTTCAAGTTCATACAGGTACTACATACTGGTGACGTGCTGCGTTGACCAGGAACATATAAAATGTTGGATAAAACAAAAACAACAAGTCTGGAAATATAACTTTAACTGAAAAAGAGCCCGAATGTGTTGAACACTGAGGTGACTCGCTGTCAGATGTTTATATTTGTGCTTCCTTCTCCAGATTCTTGGAGCTCCTCAAACTCTTTAATGGAGGCATACAAATGCAGTCTAGCCAAGTTGCACGACAGTGGAAAGATATAAATGCTGTATAACTCGATTTTGTAGTATCTCTTGCTAAGTGTGCTTTTAATGGATTGATTTTCATTGACCTCTAGTTGAGTTCAGGCTAACTGTAAATAAAAAACAAAACAAAATACATACTGTACATGGGTATCATTAGGAAGGAATCATTCTGTTCTCACTGAAACTAGCTGCTATTAAACTTACAGATAGAATTTAAGTAATTAAATGTAGATACATTAGTGGGCAGCATTCATAAAGCAGATAAGACTGGTTTGTGACTTCACTTTAAGATAATTCACCAGAGAGGTATCTTGACCTTTGTCTAGACGCTGATTACAAGCCAAAGCTAGTCCCTGACAAAAGGGACGCGTGGGTGAAAGTAGTTTGGCAACATTCTTTGGTGACACTTAAAACACAAAGACATGCGGGAACCACATACATCTCTATTCGTGACCAACACTGATGCTCTGGTGGGAAAGGTATTTTTTATACTGGTACACATTTAATCACATTAAAGGAGTGTAGTGATTGCAACCGACATAAAATGCATGTCATCTAAATGAACCTTATATTTTTACAGGCATGGGACAAGATTGGTGAAAATGGGAGAAAAAAACATGATGATGAATTCACTTTCATTGTTTCTCATCATGCTGGCATTGGGTAAGATTTGTCATATCTCTGTATAAAAACATTTAGCAATATATGCAAGTTCTATTGTTTATATTGTATTGCTTATTGTTTATTTCTGAGATGCTTCAACTCAAACCTCTCTAATATGCATCAAAGTGAAGCCATGCTACCATTTTGATGTTAATATGGTGTTTGATAATTTGTTGATGTTAATATGGAGTTTGATAATTTGTTGATGTTAATATGGTGTTTCACTACTACTACTGTAGTTTGAAGCCACCTATCATCGACCTTATTAGTAGAAACAAGAGCTTAGACACTGCATGTTAAAGACCCTTACTGGGTGTAAAGTGCTGGCATTACTGGATATCTTGTTTTCCATGTTGGTGAAGAATGTTACATTTACTTGTTTTTGTTTCATTTGAATTAGCAGTATCTTAAAACATTTTAAGTCCAGCAAATAATGCTAGCATAGTGGCGTACGTAAATAGCGTATGTAACACTGGCGTAGCCCAGCAAATAATGCTAGCATAGTGGCGTACGTAAATAGCGTATGTAACACTGGCGTAGCCCAGCAAATAATGCTAGCATAGTGGCGTACGTAAATAGCGTATGTAACACTGGCGTAGCCCAGCAAATAATGCTAGCATAGTGGCGTACGTAAATAGCGTATGTAACACTGGCGTAGCCCAGCAAATAATGCTAGCATAGTGGCGTACGTAAATAGCGTATGTAACACTGGCGTAGCCCAGCAAATAATGCTAGCATAGTGGCGTACGTAAATAGGGTATATAACACTGGCGTAGCCCAGCAAATAATGCTAGCATAGTGGCGTACGTAAATAGCGTATGTAACACTGGCGTAGCCCAGCAAATAATGCTAGCATAGTGGCGTACGTAAATAGCGTATGTAACACTGGCGTAGCCCAGCAAATAATGCTAGCATAGTGGCGTACGTAAATAGCGTATGTAACACTGGCGTAGCCCAGCAAATAATGCTAGCATAGTGGCGTACGTAAATAGCGTATGTAACACTGGCGTAGCCCAGCAAATAATGCTAGCATAGTGGCGTACGTAAATAGCGTATGTAACACTGGCGTAGCCCAGCAAATAATGCTAGCATAGTGGCGTACGTAAATAGCGTATGTAACACTGGCGTAGCCCAGCAAATAATGCTAGCATAGTGGCGTACGTAAATAGCGTATATAACACTGGCGTAGCCAGCAAATAATGCTAGCATAGTGGCGTACGTAAATAGCGTATGTAACACTGGCGTAGCCAGCAAATAATGCTAGCATAGTGGCGTACGTAAATAGCGTATATAACACTGGCGTAGCCAGAAAAAAAGGCATTGGGTGTGCAGCAGCAAATACTGGGTGTGCCAGATTTATCAACAGCGTTACACCTCCAGAAACATTCAAAAGAATATACCTCTCAAACACACAACACACAAACACCGCAAAACATAACACACACAGACATTAACAATGAGCTGAACAGTAGTAGAGAAACAGTTTAAAGTAGAGAACAAGAACATAGTGAAATATAATACACTATAACGTATATTACATATCCACATTACACATGATCAACAAAACTATTTAACCAGCATCTGCACACAACTTTTGGGCGTAGTAGCAGAGTAAAGCAGTGGCTCTTAAAATTTTTGTCTGACGAGCCCACAAAAAAACCTTATGAGGTCTGGCGACCCCATGATTGCCCCAAACGCCTTGTAATTGCATTGGGCAGACTAGACCTGTCCATTCTTTAGGCTGGCTAATAGCACAAGAAATGTGGCTAGTAATGTTGTTTTGTTTTGATTAAGAAAGTGGGAAAAAGTAGACTTTGCCAGTTTCTCCACAAGCTTTTTTTCAAACATGAGCAGTGAGATGTTATTCAGTCTCTCTCTGTAAGCATTGTAGCTCTGCTTGTGGATTTTCTTTTTCATCGTTATTAGCAGCAGTTAGCGCTCCCGCAATGCTTCCTGGACGGGGGGTTACAGCCAGGTCAGTAGCTTTCCAGGTGACGGCAATTTTTGGGTTGCACCGGCACACCCTGGCACACCTGTGGCTATGCCACTGGTATGTAAGGTTAATAATAGACTAGTTCCTGACACACAAATAAATAGTACTAGCACATCGACACTTGTGGTGTTTCTTCAGCAGGTACAACAGAAACACATACAGTTCAGTGTAAAACTGTGTGTAAATCTCATGGCTGTGTCATAAATTTTATGGCTGATAATGTGTCATGAATCTCATGGCTGGTAATGTGTCATGAATCTCAGGGCTGGTAATGTGTCATGAATCTTAGGGCTGGTAATGTGTCATGAATCTTATAGATGCTAATGTGGCATGAATCTCATGGCTGTTAATGTGTCATGAATCTCATGGCTGCTAATGTGTCATGAATCTCATGGCTGCTAATGTGTCATGAATCTCAGGGCTGGTAATGTGTCATGAATCTCAGGGCTGCTAATGTGTCATGAATCTCAGGGCTGCTAATGTGTCATGAATCTCATGGCTGCTAATGTGTCATGAATCTCAGGGCTGCTAATGTCTTTATGTTTCTCTAACAGGTGTGTGCTCCACTGCCCAGGGTAGGCCCCTCCCTCTACTGCTATCTTACCTGTCTGGCATGACATTTAATACTCACCTGTGTGGCTAACTCATACTGCATCCATTTCAACAAACTGCCTGCTTGTTTAACAGATTTTAACTGATGTTACTATTACTGCTCCTTTAGGTGTATTTTATCCATTCGGATCAGCTGCAGGTGATACTTTCATCCCTCATCCAAATGATGGATTTATAAATATTACCCTGCTACACCCGTTCCCTTACTTCAATCGCACGCACCAGGACATTCATGTAAGCAGAGTTTAATATTGACCTGAGCATATTCCAGACATATTAATCATGAAATTCAGGCAAAATGTTTTATAGTACCACTATTTTCACCTCTTTTCTTTTATTTTATTCAGGTATCTCCCAATGGAGGTCTTTGGCTCGGTCAGTTATCCTCTCCAAACAGTGATGTTATCGTCCCCTTTTCCACACTTTTTAACTATATAGAGAGAGGAAACGTTTCCTATCAGCAGTACACAACAGGTGATGTTCTTCACACTGCAACTCGAGACATCAGCTCCTACTTCCCCAACGTGACCTTCACTGCTTCCTGGGTGCTTGTGGTCACTTGGGACAGGGTGGTGTATTATGAGCTAAACGACAATGACCAAGTAAGTACCCTTTGTTAAATGACCAATAAGCCCAAAAGTTCATGGTAGTGTGTTTGGTCCACATGTGAGAGTGAGGTAGTGTGTTTGGTCCACATGTGAGAGCGAGGTAGTGTGTTTGGTCCACATGTGAGAGTGAGGTAGTGTGTTTGGTCTACATGTGAGAGGTAGTGTGTTTGGTCCACATGTGTGTGGTAGTGTGTTTGGTCCACATGTGAGAGTGAGGTAGTGTGTTTGGTCCACATGTGAGAATGTGGTAGTGTGCTTGGTCCACATGTGAGAGGTAGTGTGTTTGGTCCACATGAGAGTGAGGTAGTGTGCTTGGTCTACATGTGACAGGTAGTGTGTTTGGTCCACATGTGAAAGTGAGGTAGTGTGTTTGGTCCACATGTGAGAGTGAGGTAGTGTGTTTGGTCCACATGTGAGAGTGTGGTAGTGTGTTTGGTCCACATGAGAGTGAGGTAGTGTGCTTGGTCTACATGTGACAGGTAGTGTGTTTGGGCCACATGTGAGAGTGAGGTAGGGTTCTTGGTCCACATGTGAGAGTGAGGTAGTGTGTTTGGTCCACATGTGAGAGTGAGGTAGTGTGTTTGGTCCACATGTGAGAGTGAGGTAGTGTGTTTGGTCTATATGTGAAAGGTAGTGTGTTTGGTGCACATGTGAGAGTGAGGTAGTGTGTTTGGGCCACATGTGAGAGTGAGGTAGGGTTCTTGGTCCACATGTGAGAGTGAGGTAGTGTGTTTGGTCCACATGTGAAAGTGAGGTAGTGTGTTTGGTCCACATGTGAGAGTGAGGTAGTGTGTTTGGTCTATATGTGAAAGGTAGTGTGTTTGGTGCACATGTGAGAGTGTGGTAGTGTGTTTGGTCCACATGTGAGAGTGAGGTAGTGTGTTTGGTCCACATGTGAGAGTGAGGTAGTGTGCTTGGTCCACATGTGAGAGTGAGGTAGTGTGTTTGGGCCACATGTGAGAGTGAGGTAGTGTGTTTGGTACACATGTGAGAGTGAGGTAGTGTGTTTGGTACACATGTGAGAGTGAGGTAGTGTGTTTGGTCCACATGTGAGAGGCACTATGCTGTCATGACACAGTGGTGCGTAGCAGACTATGGGTTTAACTAGCCCAGCCTTTGGGAGCAAGAGCTGATGGGTTAATGGCATGGCCGATTACCAGCGTTATTTAGAATTCAATGTATGAAACTAGTCATTTCAGACAGAAAACTCTCAGAATAAAAATATATAGGTGTTTGTTTACTTTGTTTAAAAATCAGATTTTCACAGTATAACACTTTGTAACAAGCTCACATGTAAGGAGTGGTAGTAAAATGGAATGTTATGTGCTAACATACAAGGTTTCATTTAAGCTGTATTTCAACCTGATGATTTAACAAAGAGCAAGAATGAATCTGTTGCATTTCATCAGTATGCACGTCAAATTAACTGAGAAACAAACAGGATCACACAGTTACATTGATATGCCGTATACATTTTCTATGCACCACTATTACCACAGATCATTTCAATTCATATAAAGAACAATAACTTTTACACACACATGTGAAGTACTGACACTGTATGTTGAGTACCAACCCTTTTTTGTCTTTTTGTTGCCCTTTGGTTTCCTATTCTACACTGTGTTACTCAAGTTGACCAGTAGGTGGCAGTCTAAGCCCAGATATAATTCTGTGTAGCTGGTAGGGACCAAAGATCACAGAAAAACATACAAAAAATGAAATGAAATGAAATGGTGAATGAGCAGTTACGTGCAATGAAGTTGTGAGCAAGAATACATAAACATTCTTAGTAGCACACAGTTGAGGACTCTCCTTTATTCAAGTCTGAAACACACACACACACACACACACACACATTGTTGACTAGTTTCTGCTTATTGGTTTTCAGGAGGCGACATTCCAGGCGGTTCTGATTTCTGACGGTGATTTATCGTTTGTCTTAATGAACTATGGGGACATTTCCCCACCACCACGGGGAGCGCTGGTGAGATGACCAAACTGTTTTTGTTGCTGTTTTTGTAACCATTGTTATTTCTGTTCTGTTATTGTTATTAGTTTTGTTATTTATGAAAAAGTTCTGATTTTAGCCTTTGCTTCCATGCTTCTTCAGATTGGATATTCGAAAAATTATTTTAATGAGATTGTACTTCTAAACGACTGCTATCCAAATGGCACTATTGATTATGTGAACTTAAAAACATCCAGCAACATCAACATCCCGGGACGATGGGCCTTCCCAACCTCATTAGAGTCAACCTTCAGCTGTGAGCATTGCTTTACTTCAGCTGTTTAGTCTTTAGTCATTCTCTATACAGTTAACAAATACCTCAGGATTTGTTTCATTAGTTCCCCCATGTTGAATGCAGCTGAAGCCTTCAAACTAAAGCTGGTTGGTCTGATCTGAGCATTGGGAACTGTTGTAGAAACTACAGAACTTAACCACAGTGGTTGCAAATGTTTGTGTTTCACCTGTGTCATTAACTGCACTATGTTGGCTCACACTTTGCTGTTTTAAACCATGTTGGTTCACACAAACAAAGGTTTTGGTTAACACTTGCATTGCACCTACATAGTTCAACAGAGTCAGCAACTATGTGATTTTAAAATTACTGACCTTATTATGTTTTTAATCTATTTTTTGCAGGTGCCTATCCTTTAGTTCCACAACCAGGTAAACATAGTATCACACCTTTTCCCCATACTCTTCTCCTTTTAATTCCATATTTATTGCTGCCTAACTTTAGTAAAACATTTTTCAGTAATCAGTGTAAATAAGGCAAGAGCAGCTTGCTATAATCATGTCTCGTGCTTCATGTGGACTGATATAACACAACATGAGACTGAACTGACCCAAACAGCTGGTATGGTAGTGGGGCAGCTGTGGTCTAGCGGTTAGGGAGTTGGTCTTGCAATTGGAAGGTTGCTGGTTCGAATCCCACCCTATCCATGGTTGAGATGCCCTTGAGCAAGGCATCTAATCCCCGCTCCAGGGACTGTAACTGAAACGCTGTAAATATCTGTAAGTTGCTCTGGATAAGAGTGTCAGCTAAGTGTAATGTAATGTAATGTTTCAAACACTGACACATGTTTACGCATATCAGTGCCAAACCATGCATGGATATGCCTAAGCACACATTATGCACAACAGGCCAGACTGATTTCACTGTCTGAGATGCAACTTGCCAGGTACACGTCCACATGCAGAAGGTTTGCAAGTAGGTGTTATGTGCGCTATCGCCATCCAGTGGACAAAAATGATAGAGCAAGGCTTTAACTATGGGTTTCCTTCTGTGCTCCTGGCCGTAGCCAGTTATGAGCCCACCAAGGTCCAGACCTCGGTTATAATTTAGATCTAAAAATACATTTGTACACTAAATATTCAACTGGATAAAAACAATAAAGATTAACTTTAAAAAATGCTAATTTAGTGCGTGCATGTGTGAGAAATATGAGCGTCATAAAAATGTTCTATAGCCTATAGGCTTTGAAGCAGCACACATGCTACTGTAATGTCCATCAGTCATCAAAACTGATCATTTTCAGTTCAAAGACCACTAACCCTATGGGCCCTAGGCTATTTTCAGGGTATTTTTAGTACCTTTACTTTTAAGCTCATATCTTGGTCATTGTAAGGGCCATACATACATGCTATATCTTGTTTCTTTCAGGACAGTTTAGGCTATCCAGATCTGGTTTCATTTGGTGAGCTACTATTTGCACTGATTTTATAAAAAATACTAAACCAATAAAAAATCATATTGCGTATAAAAAAAATCTTGTATTCTTGCAAGTACCTGTCCATAGGATGCTGTCAGTAGGGATATCTTTTCATATGTGAGTAGAGGAGATTGTCTGGAATCTGGCAATATAAGAACCATGATGGTGGGATATTCAGTGGCTTATTAATGTTGATAAATATGTAGTCTGTGCCTGACGGAAATATGGGCCTATTTTCCATGTAATGAAGGATGTTATATCAGGATTAAGCAGGATTATGAATATTATGCAGAAATTTGCTGTAATTTCAGTAACTGTATGAAACGTGTCTTGACAGAAATGCATGATAGCAGTATAATGGGTAAGTTCTGCTATTGTTTACATTATGCATTGACTGATAACTGGATAACTAAAATGGGTGAAATAAAAATGTGTCAAATCATTACTTGGCAAATATTTGATCCCTTGTTTTAACGTGCTAAATTAACGTGATAATATGTGCTTGGTGTCGTTGGAAAGCTGAGACTCTGCACTTTCTTTTGTGCCTTATTTCTCTGATCACGGGTTCGCAAGTAATGTCGACGAGAGTAATGCCTGTGCAAAGCGCTAATATGAGAGAGAGGCAAATTTTTAAATATTAATATCTCGTTGATACTTGATCACAAAAATAAGTGGGAAGCTACGATGTACCATTCCAAAGTAATGCAACAGAGAAAAATAGGCGTAAATTTGCCCGCACTTTGCGGGCGTCCTGCCCATAGGGTTAAAAATAAGTTCAGGAGAGCATCTCTTGTGTGACGTGTAATTCACCCCCCTGCCCCATTTAAATATGTTGAAAATTCTTCACACACCTCAGTAGTTTTGCAATCAAGGCTATGCCCTCTCTGTACTCTCTGATAATTTCCAATAATAATATAATAATAATAATAATAATAATAATAATAATAATAATAATAATAATAATAATAATAATAATAGGAGGTACTACACTAACATGATGTGTCTGCAACTGCACTATTGTTGTCTATGGGGTCTCAAGTAAAGTATAATTAAGGAGAACATACACAGATGGAGTGTTTTAACCAGAGAGGAATACGTGCATTGGGTTGTTTATATGTATTGGGTGTATCGTGCTGAAATACATTGTTTACTGTATTTTCCATAGACTATTTTGTGGGCATGCATAAAGGATTGATCAAATACATAGCCTACACAAAGCTGTCCAACCAGAAATGAACGGGTATATAAGTTAGTTATGTATTGTAATACAATTGTGTACTGTATTTCCCATAGAGCATGTTGTGGGCGTGCGTCTGCAAGTTTCCTCAGCTGAACGCCTGAATGAGACTGCGGTTGAGGAGCAGATCCTGAAGCCAGTGAGTAAAGCAGGACTACTGCTGTCTGTGACTGGTGGCCATGCTCATGTGACACACTGCACTCACTAACACAACTGGGCCATCTAGGCCACTCGTGTGTAGGAGATGGCATCTTTGCTCTAGTTCACATGCTGGCTCCAGCACCAGTAAGTGTTAACCACATACACTGAACCTTGGTGTGCTGTGTGTTCTCAGCTCAGAGACCTCTTGAGACAGCGTGGAGTAGACGTGTCTGGGATACGCCTGCGAAGGCTTGTTGAGAAACAGCCCTGAGAGAGGGAAGAAAGACACAGAAGAGAAGAGAGGATGAAGAGAAAGAAGAGAGGACAAAGAGGATGCAAACTGCAGATTCAGCACATAGTCTATCATTAGGGTTCCTACTGTAAATTTAAGATCAGGACATACAATGTCAAATTCACATACAATTAATTCCAATCAACATTTTATTTGAAGATTCATGTTGAAATAGATGCATATTGTGTTGTTACTATAAACCTTTACTTCTGTTTCCATACTTCTGATTCCATTAAAGCTATTTGCTAACATTTCTGTACTTTAAATGACAAAATTGAAAGGGAAAATAAAAAAAGCCTGCCCTAGTGTGCTGTTTGTGTTTGTGGTATGTGTACAGTTAGGTCCACTCAAACTATTTAGCAATTTCTGATTGGTTGAGAGACACATTGTAAGCATCACTAAGAGTGAGGATATACCATAGGCGACTTTAACAAGACACCCAAGACTGCAGAACAGCAGCTGTGCATTAGGCCTAGCTCGGACTGTGTTTGGGTGCCCAACACATGTGTGCCTAGGAACTGCTGTGGGACTCATGTGCCCATGTGGCAAGAAATCTATTGCTATTACCAGCTTCTCAAATTATTTACTTTGAAAATCACAAGCAAGCTACAACAGTGCTGCTTTTGAAAATGTACATTTTAACAGCTTTATGATGATAAGTGTGCCGATGGTTAGCGTGACAAACCATTTGCAGCGTTCATGGAGACGGTTATCTTTATGTTTTTATCCAGTTGAATATTTAGCGTACAAATGTATTTTCAGCTCTTTCAAGTCCAGACCACATGGCCTCATAGCTGGATAAGGTCATGGTCAACGCAGACGCACATGAAGATCAGATGACAAACATGCATGCAAGCACACACACATGTGCAGACACACACACAGATAAGATGGCAAGCACACACCCACATGTAGATGCACAGACCCATGTGGGGCCCTCTTGAAGATGCACAGACCCATGTGGAGCCCTCTTGAAGATGCACAGACCCATGTGGGGCCCTCTTGAAGATGCACAGACCCATGTGGGGCCCTCTTGTGGCCAGATATGAGACATCAGAAACCACTCACCACTGGAGGTGTTGGCCTAAACAGGTGAAACAGATCACACTGCTGTTTGCTGATTGACACTGAGTTATGCCTTTTCTTTGGCCTTTCTGTCCTTATGCGTCAGTGTGTTAACTAGTTGTTTGTGTTATACTTGATGCTGTACAAGACAATAAATGGCTTTTGATTAAATGTTTATGTACCTTTTTTAAATATTTTATGTGATGTAACTGTGATGTGTACTATTTTGTTAAAGATAAATATTGGCTGTGAACAGTATTCTTATATATGAGAGTGTTTGTGTTACTGAGCTAGATACTTATTAACATGCACTTAATACCAGTTGTTATAATATGTTTATGAGCTATTAAGTAGGACTTTACAATAACTAATTCCTAATAAGGATTTATTTTGCATTTGTTAACTCTTACTTAAAACTTTGTTAATCATTTGGTAACTATTGCTTTTACACTATTTCTCATCAGTAAATAATTTATAAACTTACTAACGTCACATCTGTCTGGATGCCAGTTGGCTATCTGACTGTATGTCTGAGTGTTGTTTCTTTATGCTATCTGCTATCTACCTCTCAGCCTGCTGCCTTTCTGACTGCCTGTCTATAACCTTCTCTGGCTGCTTTAACATGTGTAGATATGTTTATTTACTCACCAGACAAGTGAGGTGTTATCAAGCCAGTTTCCAGTCTGTACCCAATTCTGACAAAATACAGTATGTAGTTACTGCCTTTTGGCTTTGTAGGGCAGGACAGCTGAAGCAAGCCAGTGGGACACTAAGCAGATGATATAACAGAGGGGGAAAGAGGAGGGCAGAGAAAGAAGAGAACTGCAAAGAAACAGTGGTAGTCACAGTCATGCATCACACACAAACATGCGGAAACCACACTGTGGGCACAGACTATGGATATCCACCAGGTCACAGTCATGCTTTACGCACAAACACTGGGAAACCACACTGTATGCAGAAACTATGGATATCCACCAGGTCACAGTCATGCATCACACACAAACATGCGGAAACCACACTGTGGGCACAGACTATGGATATCCACCAGGTCACAGTCATGCTTTACGCACAAACACTGGGAAACGACACTGTATGCAGAAACTATGGATATCCACCGGGGGGCACTATGCTCTCTGAGTGGTGGCGTAGGTCTTAACATGCCCATCAGGAGGAAGTGCCGCTGTTCAGTAGCTGTTTACAGCTACTACAGTGCACAGCAATAATGAGTACACCCCCCCTGAAAAAGGACCTTTTTCACAGTACTAAAATGACAACAAGCAATAAATCCTAAATAGTTCGTTGATAATGTTTATTGCACTATGTTCTTACATTGTAACTCAAGCAGAAAGGGGAAAAGATAACTTAAAGTGCGTATTTTTCTGTTTCCGTGAAAGTGAGGTGGAGCAAAAATGAGTACACCCCACAACAAACACAACTACATCCAGTACATTTAGTACTTTGTATGGCCTCCATTATTTGCATCGACAGCCCCAAGTCTCTTTGGCATGGAGTGCACAAGTTGACAACATTTGGCTACATCAATCTTTTTCCATTCTTCAAGGATGACCTCTTTCAGAGGCTGGATGTTGGATGGAGAGTGATGCTCAACCTGCCTTTTTCAGTATTCCCCAAAGATGCTCTATAGAGTTCAGATCAGGTGACATACTTGGCCATGGAATCACTCTCACCCTGTTCCTCTTCAGAAAGTCAGCAGTGACCTTAGATGTGTGTTTTGGGTCATTGTCATGTTGAAAAATGGCACAACGACCAACGGCCAGAAGTGATGGAAGCATCTTCGCTTTCAGTATAGAGCAGTACATTTGAGAATTCATGATGCCATCAATGAAATGCAGTCCCCCAACACCCGCAGCACTCATGCAACCCCACATAAGAACACTACCCCCTCCATGTTTCACTGTGGGCACCATGCACTTTTCCTTGTACTCCTCACCCTTGCGACGCCAGACCGTTTTGAAGCCATCAGTTCCAAAAAGATTGATTTTGGTCTCATCACTCCAGAGTATAGAGTGCCAGTAGCCTCATCCTTTTCAGCATGGGCCCTGACAAAGTCTAGGCGGGCGTTTTTGTGACTGGACTTTAGGAGAGGCTTGCTTCGGGGACGACACCCATGCATGCCATTCCGCTGCACTGTATGGCGTATTGTGTCACGTGATACAGTCACTCCAATTTCAGTCTCTACTTCCTTAGACAACAGTTGTGCACTTGCATGCCGATTTTCCTCAACTTTTGTCATCACAAGACGCTCCTGCCTGGGTGTTAATTTGCTTGGCTGGCCAGTACATCTCTGTACTTTAGCTGCAGTTCCATCTCTCTTGAATCTTTGGGGCAACTGTGGCCTAGTGGTTAGGGAGTTGGCCTTGAAATCGGTTGCCGGTTCGAATCCCGCCCTACCCATGGTTGAGATGCCCTTGAGCAAGGCATCTAACCCCACACTGCTCCAGGGACTGTAACTGAAACCCTGTGAATATCTGTAAGTCGCTCTGGATAAGAGCGTCAGCTAAGTGGAATGTAATGTAATGGATCACTTTTGCGACTGTGTTCTTACTGATAAGTAAGGCTTTACTGATCTTCTTGTTGCCCTTACCTCTCTTGTGTAAAGCAATAATCCGCTTTCTCAGATCCAGAGACATTTCCTTGCCGTGAGGTGCCATTGCTAACAGCAGGAAATGGGAAAGGGTGGTTTGCTTTAGGTAACAGCCTTTTGTAGCCAACTGCCCAATTAACACCTGTGTAATGACTAATTAGACTCACCTGTAGTTGTTTGTTTGTTCCGGTCCACATTGGGAGCCTAAAAAGTTGCTTTACTCAGAGACCTTCAGTGGGGTGTACTCATTTCTGCACCACACTAATTTTACTAAAACTGAAAAAAAAATCATTCAAGTTATATTATTAGCCTTTGTTTTAAGTTCAAAAGCTCAACAGATCCTGTTTTTAACTTAGTCTGTGAATATTTTGGAAATATATTTTTGTGTTCCTTGTCAAACTGTATGAAATTTTACTTTTCAAATAGGGTGTACTCATTATTGCTGTGCACTGTAGTTTTGTTTGGGAAAAGTGAAAATTCCCAGAGTTCCCAGGCTTTCCCAGATATCCTCAGAGTTCTCATCCTGCAGCAACACCTTGTGTTGTGTATTTGTATGTGTGTGTAAATCCTATTTATGTTATGTATCTAAAATGTTTTTACAATGTTTTAGATATTTCCATTTTACTGCCACTAGGGGGCCTTTTCTGTTCCTCAGCACCCCACTTAACGTACGTGGACATTCTGTAAATATTTTGAGGTACCTGTCATTTTCAGTGTCACTGTAAATGACAGAAATCGACCACATCTGCACATATTTTTGCAGGAAAAAGTCAGTACACAGCTAATCTAGTCAGTAAAGGCATGTTGATTAAAGCGCATTTAAGCACACGATGTTTGATGAGTGCCTCTGACTGGCAAAGGCACCTCTGACTGACAAAGACAACCAGTTACCATTACTCAGGGGACTGCCGCCATTTTGAGATGAACACTGATAAACATCTGTCCTCTATTATATAACACATGGCTGCCTTAACATCACACTGCAAGCCAAGACTGGTGTCCACCCCTCTCAGATACAAAGGATTTTGTACTGTATTTTAATTTCTCCGGCGCCTTTCAAACTATCCAGTCTAACCTGATAAACCAGATGGTCCATTTGATGTAGACAGACATTCACAGATGACACTGAATGCTTGTCAGTGTTGGAAAGACATGCTGTGTCGTTTCCTCCCACAGCAAAGTCAGTATGAAAGTATTTGAGTATGTACAGTAATGTGCAAAGGTTTTAGGCAGGTGTGAAAAAATGCTGTCAACTAGGAATGCTTCAAAAATGGAAGTGTTAATCATTTATGTTCATCAATTGACAAAATGCAGTGACTGAACAAAAGAGAAACCTACATCAAATCAATATTTGGTGTGACCCCCCTTTGCCTTCAAAAGAGCATCAATTCTTCTAGGTATACTTGCATAGTTTTTGAAGGAACTTGGCTGGTAGCCCTTCGCCAAACATCTTCAAGAATTAACCACAGATCTTCTGTGGATGTAGGCTACACGACATAATACAACCAATTTGTTGTAATTGCTTGATCATACACCTAACTATAATTCTGCAAAATCCTTGACTTTGTGTGTACCCCTTAGTATGAATTGATGCTGGTCTGAAGGCACCTGCCTAAATCTTTGCACAGTACTGTATCTTTTTAACCATTAACATGTTTAAGGTTAAAACACCCATAAGGCTGAAAGGGATGGGCATAAGTTGTTTTTTAACAAGTTTTAGGCAGGTGCACACAAAGTGTACACACACATATTTGCAAATATGCATATTGGAAAAACTTGAGCTGACCTCAGTGGTGGTGAGATCTCAAGTCATTGTGATTGGACAAAAGCAGAGGAGATAACACACAGTGTTACCGGAACTGCAGTGTTAAGGGTCAAAGGGCATAAGTCCAGTATCCAGTGTGTGTGTGTGTGTGTGTGTGTGTGTGCGCGTAAGCGTGAGTGTGTGTATGTGTGTGTGAGTGTGTGCGTATGTCTCTGAGATCACTTCAGAAAAAATTGTTGGTAGAACCTGTTGTTAGAACAAAATGTGGGGAAGCAGCTTTCAGCTGCTACGCTGTAAAGCTCTGGAACCAACTTCCAGAAGACATTAAAAATGCTCCTACGGTCCGTGTACTTTTTCGTTCATTCATTATTCTATTTTGGACTGAAAGATGAAATTTAAAAAAACTGTGCAGCCTGGTGTTTTATTTGGAACAATATAACCAGAAAGGGTTCTATTTTGTTTTCAAAATGTATAACCATTGTCAAATATTGGTATTAGAAAAGTGGACACATTTCTGATCGTTTTTAATTTGTAGTATTTGTTTATTCTTTATTTGAATTTCATTTAGGCTACTAATCGTGTTTCACCCGGAAGTAAATGACACCGTTTGACTCGCGCTCACATCAGAGATTGCAATGCTCACACGTTAACATCGTTATGGATAAGCTTGCAATACATGCTCTTCAAGGGGCCTAAACGCGTCAGTCTTAGAGAAGAAGACATGACGACCCAAAACACTCATAACAGAGCAGCCACCGGGTGCTCCGATGTCTTTCAGGTGCTGTGAAGTATCTGCGTGTGTAGCATGCTTTCGCAACATTTCGCAAATCAAGTCATAGTATCCCTCCAAAGACGCCATGTCATACGGATGAGTGCCTAACCCGCCCAAAAGCTTAGACTACGGGTAGGCAACTACTTTAAGGCCACCCCAAACACTTACGAAGCTAGATGCAATTCAGAACGGCATTTTGCCTTTTCCCTTTTTCTACGGTTCAAAAATTCATTTTCAATAACAAAACAAATATAAAACCATGGCCATTAAACAAAAGACATACAAAAGTGTAAGAATTCATATACGAGTCCTTTTTCATTTCCCATGTGACTTCCAAAATAGAATAATGAATGAATACGCGTCCTTTTTCATTTCCCATGTGACTTCCAAAATTGAATAATGAATGAACGAAAAAGTACACGGACCTCCTACTGTTGGCAGTTTCAAATCTAGACTTAAGACCAAACTGTTTTCAGATGCTTTCTGTTAATGATTCCTACTAATTTTATTTTTATTTTGTGTTTCTTATGCTTTTATATCTTTTATCTACCTGTGAGATGCGTGAGGAACACCTGAGTGTGTGAAGCGCATAGCTGCGCTTCCCGAAGGGGAAGGCAATGTGATGGAGGGACCATCACTAGAGTTGTGGGTGTGCTCTGACCCGAAGGGGAAGTCAATGTGATGGAGTGAGCATCATTAGAGTTGTGGGTGTGCTCTGACTGCCACCCCAACGAGCCTGGCTCTTTGGCATTGCGGTCAGGGCCCCCGTTTAGTAACCCAGAGACCTGGGTTTGAGTCTCGGTGGGGTGCCCGGTGGGGTGACTTCTCCTCCCCTTCGCTACAACTGGTGTCAGAATTGGGATGGCTTGCTATGAGGTCATCGGAGGTCCACCCACTGTGTGAGAAGTATGGTGGGAGATGCGTGATGGACACCTAAGTGTACGTTGGCGTTGTGGTCAGAGCCCCCGTTTAGTACCCCGGAGACCAGCGTTCGAGTCCTGGTGGGGACTTCTCATACCACATATTGATTTTACTTGTTTGCTTTTACACTTGTTTTACCTTTTATGCTTCTACCACATATTGATTTTACTTGTATGCTTTTACACTTGTTTTATCTTTTATGCTTCTACAATTACTTTATCTTTTATGCCTTTATATATTGTCCTTTGCTTTTATTTTTGTGAAGCACATTGAATTGCCGTTGTGTATGAAATGCGCTATACAAATAAACTTGCCTTGCCCTGCCTTATGCATGTGTATGTGTGTGTGTGTGTGTGTGTGTGTGTGTGTGTGTGTGTGTGTTATTTTACCCTAAACCATAATGACAAGTAATCTGATACTGCAGCATAAACTCGTCTGACTTGACCCATCCTGACAAACATCCAATAGTACCATGCAGAGTAAACAACCTACTACCCCTACTACACCTACAGTATGCCTTCTATTGTGCACACCTGCCACCTGCCCTTACCTGCCACTGTGACTGTGAGTTTATGTTTACCTAGATACACACTGAGTGTGTTTGTGTGTGTGTGTGCGTGTGTGTGCACGTTTTTCTGTATACATAATAACATATGCCTTACTTCATAGAAAACAAATATAAGAGTATACTGTACAATAGCAAATAAAATGACGAAAAGTAAAATGAGTACAGGATTAGCACAAAAAAGTGCTCTGTGAGTTAAACTAGATGTAAACTAGATGCAGGCTTTCATGACCGCCGCAGTGTATTGAAATGTGGGAACAACAGGTATGATGAGTGCGTGGTAGAGCAGTGTTGTAAGGTGACAATTTCTGTGGAAATGGCTGGAAGTGGACATGGATGTGGGTTTTGAATGAATGACATTGTGTGTCTTTGTGTAGTGTGTAGGAGTGATTTGTGAAGGTGAGGAATAGGCAAAATGAGATTTTGTACAATTGCAGTGCCCCCTATAGACCAAATTGTATGGCACGTGCTGTGGTTTTAGAGGTCTTTGTGCTGATCGTGCATGATGTATTTTGTGCAGTTCCCACCTTCTCGGCCCAAGATATTGGCAGTTCAAACTCCCAATTTTTGCATTTACCCATATCACTAGGTGGCGCTATGCTTCTAGTGAGTGTTTATGGGCTGGATCGATACGCCTCTGTAACACCAGCATCGCATTGAAAACACTAGTCGACGCCCACTTCAAATTTTAACATTGCGAAAAAAAATCTGAACGAACTCGTCATAGGCCGTTCATGTGATTCTCACCAAATTTGGTATATGTCATCTACAGACAATGCTAACAAAAAGTTATCAAATGATTTATCTTGAGATAAACCGTTTCGAAGTTACATGTCAATGAACATTTACCACGTAGCTTAAAATTCTTTAAAAGTCCATATCTTGGCATCTAATTGCTCAAATTTGGTCAAAGTTGACATGCCAACTCCAAACAGCTTTCTTTTCATGTGTACTAAATTTTGTGACATTTCGTCATAGGGGCGTCAAAAAGCAGTTTTTGTTAAATAACTCAACAATTTTACCCAAGGCAACGATTTTGTGTTAGTATGTCGGTGTTAAAGAGGCGTATCGACCCAGCCCATAAACACTCACTCACTTGAAGCATAGCGCCACCTAGTGATATAGGTAAATGCAAAAATTGGGATTTTGAGTTGAGAAGTCCAAGTTGCTTTATCCCTGCCCACCACTCCCCACTCACGCACCCCCACACATCAGTCATATAGGCCTGGGACAGTTTGCATGCTTATGCACTCTCTTGCGATTATGCCCCCTTGTGCGTTCCGCGGTCTACAGATAGTTATAAACAATCTGTTTATCATGTAAAATCTTCAGTGGCTATATGTGCTTCGGAGATGGACCCGCCCTTCTTTGACATCGGTGTTGGTGGCAGGTGACAGGTTAGGTAGGTAGGTTAAGATAAAAATCACAGCTTGGTTTTTGGAATCACTTTGTGCGCATACAGCGTTATTATCAACATGATAAGGCAATACTGATGTATTACCGCTTGGACAGTTAGGCTATGATAATCACGACTGTGCTTTCATTACTGAAAATTGGTGAACAGAAAGTTACCAAGATCATATTTGGAATAACCACACCATTTCAGGATATGTTAGAATGATACTCAGTCTTTATATCTTCCCGTCACAGGCGTAAACATGGAATGTCGGGTACCAACAGGAGGGATATCAAGTGCACTAAAACGGCATTTTATATATATATAGGAAGAAATCCATGACTCAAATATGCAGCACCCCTGAACTAAAGTTTGTTCCGCGCCTGAAGAAACGCTTTAAGTGTTTATCAATAAATGTTGCGCTTATAAGTACCGCGCTGTCTGTTAGCTACGATACAACATGCGCGAGTGAGTACTTTCATATAGCTACTATATGGAACTTGTGGCATTTCATATATGGACATATTTATATTTATTTTTGTATATATTATTTTTATTTATATTTGCACACCCGCCACAGTGGCAGGTAAAATGACAAAATTCACCCGCCAACGCTCATATTTACCCGCATTTGGCGGGTGGCAGGTGGTTAATTTCCATCCCCGGTGTCTGTGTGCCTGTGAGGAATGACTGAGGGTTGAAGAGGCCTGAGGTGTGTGTGTGTGTGTGCCTGTGAGGAATGACTGAGGGTTGAAGAGGCCTGAGGTGTGTGTGTGCATGTGTGTGTGTGTGTGTGCCTGTGAGGAATGACTGAGGGTTGAAGAGGCCTGAGGTGTGTGTGTGTGTGTGTGTGTGTGTGTGTGCCTGTGAGGAATGACTGAGGGTTGAAGAGGCCTGAGGTGTGTGTGTGTGCGTGTGTGTGTATGTGTGTACCTGTGAGAAATGACTTGGGGTTGAAGAGGCCTAAGGTGTGTGTGTGTGTGTGTGTGTGCGTGTGTGTGTGTGTGCCTGTGAGGAATGACTGGGGGTTAAAGAGGCCTGAGGTGTGTGTGTGTGTGTGTGTGCGTGTGTGTGTGTGTGCCTGTGAGGAATGACTGTGGGTTGAATATGCCTGAGGTGTGTGTGTGTGTGTGTGTGTGTGTGTGTGTGTGTGTGTGTGTGTGCCTGTGATGAATGACTGTGGGTTGAATACGCCTGAGGTGTGTGTGTGTGTGTGCCTGTGATGAATGACTGTGGGTTGAATACGCCTGAGGTGTGTGTGTGTGTGTGTGTGCCTGTGATGAATGACTGTGGGTTGAATACGCCTGAGGTGTGTGTGTGTGTGTGTGTGTGTGTGCCTGTGATGAATGACTGTGGGTTGAATACGCCTGAGGTGTGTGTGTGTGTGTGTGTGCCTGTGATGAATGACTGTGGGTTGAATACGCCTGAGGTGTGTGTGTGTGTGTGTGTGTGTGTGCCTGTGATGAATGACTGTGGGTTGAATATGCCTGAGGTGTGTGTGTGTGTGTGTGTGCCTGTGATGAATGACTGTGGGTTGAATATGCCTGAGGTGTGTGTGTGTGTGTGTGTGCCTGTGAGGAATGACTGGGGGTTAAAGAGGCCTGAGGTGTGTGTGTGTGTGTGTGTGCGTGTGTGTGTGTGTGCCTGTGAGGAATGACTGTGGGTTGAATATGCCTGAGGTGTGTGTGTGTGTGTGTGTGCCTGTGATGAATGACTGTGGGTTGAATACGCCTGAGGTGTGTGCGTGTGTGTGTGTGTGTGCCTGTGATGAATGACTGTGGGTTGAATACGCCTGAGGTGTGTGTGTGTGTGTGTGTGTGTGTGCCTGTGATGAATGACTGTGGGTTGAATAGGCCTGAGAGCCAGACCATATTGGGCAGAGCCAGATCCTGAGTTCAGCTGTCCAGCTCTCAACAGTGCAGCAGCAAGTCATGATACCTAAGAGCGCACACACACATTCACACACGCACACACACGCATTCACACATGCAGACACACACACACACACACATTCACAGATGCAGACACATACACACACATTCACACATGCAGACACACACACATTCACACATGCAGACACACACACACACACACATTCACACATGCAGACACATACACACACATTCACACATGCAGACACACACACATTCACACATGCACACACATACACACACATTCACACATGCAGACACATACACACACATTCACACAGGCACACACACACACATTCACATATGCAGACACACACACACACATTCACACATGCAGATTCATACACACACATTCACACATGCACACACATTCACTACTGTTATCATCATTACTGTTATCACTGCTGCCATCACTACTGTCACCACTACTGTTATCACTGTCATCACTACTGTCACCACTACTGTCACCACTACTGTTATCACTGTCATCACTACTGTCACCACTACTGTTATCACTGTCATCACTACTGTAATCACTACTGTCACCACTACTGTCACCACTACTGTTATCACTGTCATCACTACTGTCACCACTACTGTTATCACTACTGTCACCACTACTGTTATCACTGTCATCCAATGACGTACGGTCAGGGTAGGCTGGGTAGGCAGTGCCTACCCTGAGTAAATTTCATTTAAAAAGACAAATATTTAAAAAAATATTCTTTGGAAGCTCACATTCAAGTCACAACCAATGAAAATAGGATGCGATTTCAATTGATAAAAGTAAATGTACGTCTCCTTTAAGGTCAAAACCAATCAAAAACCCAAACGTTATCCTGCCATTAAGGCTTACGCAAACAGCGATTCATAACGTTGAACTACACAAAGCAAATGAGCCAGGTTGTCATGGGAACGCACAAGCAAGCCTCCATGCAGACACACACACACACTCACACATGCAGACACATACACACACATTCACACACGCACACACACATTCACACATGCAGACACACACACACACACTCACACATGCAGACACATACACACACATTCACACACGCACACACACACACATTCACACATGCAGACACATACACACACATTCACACATGCAGACACATACACACACATTCACACATACAGACACAAACACAAAATTCACACATGCGCACACACACATACACACATTCACACATGCACACACACATTCACACACACACACACACACGTACAATACCCGAGCCATACACAAGCACCAACCTCAGCAGCACACAAACACATACACATACACACACACACACACATACAATACCCAAAGCAGGTGGAGGGGTGTGTTTGTGTGTGTGTGTGTGTGTGTGTGTGTGTGTGTTGCATTCCAATCAACACAGCTACAGTCTTGGGCCCAGTGCTGTAACCTTGCTTCACTTTTCCAGTCGTGCTGCCTAATTTAAGTTGGCCTATTTTGCAGGTTCATCATGTTTTGTTGTCATTATTTTTCAAATGTATTTAGAATTTAGATGGTCTAAGACTTTTACAGATGGTCTATTATTTATTGTCAAACATATAAAGAGGGAGCATTGTGTTGTTTTATTTTACAAGTTTGTGACAGTTTTGCCTATTAGCCTATTTATTCTTTTTACAAATGTACACAAAGCAAGGATTTATATTAATTTGTTAAATTGAGAGTGTGTAGAGGTATGAATTTATATTTCAATTCAGTTGTAATTCAGATTCATAATACGAGTTACAGTTTTTAAACTTAAACATGTAAAGTTCACAAATTATTAGTTGATTCCTGCACTTTTTGAACTTTTACTAAATTGTTTATCTGTGTGCTTGTATTGCACACTTTCAGCCTGTGACATGTATATGATGAATTGATTAATAATGGTGTGTATATATGCTAAAATGTCACATTAAATTGCATGTTTTTCAACAAATATTCTTGTATAGTGTTCACATTCCCCTTTTACAGTTTTTCTCAATTGTTTACACACAATTCCTTGTACTTCAGACACAATGACCACAACATGTAACTCATGCACCAACCCCATTAACCTATTCTGCTAAACTACAAACTCAATTCCTGCTTTGCAAAAACTAGTGCAAAACACTATAGATAATTCTCTGCGTTTGGCACAATTTTCATGACAGAAATCTCTTGTTTTCACAAGGAACACACATTAATTCAAAATTCTAAAGTCAATTGCCCTATTATGTACACTGACTCATCACATCGGCAAACACCTGTCACACAGCTTTACAATTAGCTATCAGAACATTGGAAGAGGCAGAGCCACAGCTAGAGGAAGAGGAGGAAGACAGGGAGGACACAGACGAGGACGAGAAAGGTCCGTAATCTCTGATGAGATCAGAGCCATTTTGGTTGACCATTTGGTCAACGAAATTATTTTACAGTAGTTGTTTAGTTGTTTACGTATCTCTCTCCATATTCTACAATTTTCAACACAATTGAGGATTTTTTTTTGACTGGAGATGAAAGTGTATGACCAAAATCCACAAATGTGTGTACCCTTTCTCTAAGCTATGGAAGACACATGTGGAAATATAGCAATTGATGCTTTTCATGGATGGATTCGCTGCTAGGCCAGGAAAAACATTGCATGTGATGTGGATGAGGTGCTGTGGCCACACAAAAACAAAAGAAAGGATGCAGCTTATTTTTTTTTGTAACTGTATAGGCTACAGTAAATTCTTCTGTTCTATTGTATGTAGACCACTGTAGGTACAGCTTTGTGTTGATTGGGATGCACAGTGTGTACACTGTTTTTGTGGGAAAAATAAAATATATTTGCAACGATGTACAGGTACTACGGCAGCGGACTGAGGGCAGTGGCTCGGTCACAAGGAGGGCACAGAGGAGAGACCGATTATCCCAGAGGCCGTAAACATCCAGAGAGCCTGCTGTTTAGGATTGATTGACGAGCATCTTTTCACCTTTCCTTCCATTCTTACATTGGACCAGATCAGGGCGTTATGCAACCCAGAAGCAGAGTTAGATGTATTGACCAAGTATGCTTGCACACCACAGCATGTGAGCGGAGCTCAGGGGCGAGAATTTTAGCTCCTCGCTCACGTGGGTGTTCGCTCCCTCGCTCCATCGCCCGATGTGCACAGCCAAGCCAAGCGAATTCCGCCCCTCCGCATCCCCCCCTCCCCTCTGGACGCTTCGTGGATGTGTGTAGGTTCTGATCAGGTCATGGAGGGGTGGGAAACATTTCTTATATGGTATTTACACATGTGCAAAGACCATAAATATGAATCTAATGTAAGGGTGTGGTCATACAAGCAGGGGTGAACAAAAACGGCAATAATCAACCTCTCGTCATTCATTTTGACAGTGAGTTGACTGTGACATGATCATGAATATATCCGTGGAATGTACTGCAGTTCTATGTCATACCTGATTCATACACTGTTGATCTGCTATTGGCTAGCCGCTACGTGTTGGAAATATAACAATGGTGGGAAGATCTTCATATGATTGCATTTCATTTTCTGCTTCATTAAATACAAAAGCAACATATTTTGCTTGTGTGTGTGTGTCTATGTGTGTGTGATTGTGTGTGAATGTGATCACTCGCCACCTCAAACTGATTCTCGTGAAGGAAGGGGAGATAATTGCATCCTTGCGA
>CM050216.1:35101242-35191242 GCA_027475355.1 Coilia nasus | reverse complement strand
GACTGTTCCCTCCACATCACCAACGTCACCACTAAGGATGCTGGACGCTACAGATGTGGGAATCACCAGAGTGGTCGGAGTGAAGATCTTCTCCTCCATGTTCTTGCCGGTAGGTGGAGTGTGTACTCTGGACTGTGTGTTGTGTATGTAGGGGTGTTCTCTGTGGGTGGTCAGATATAGTGCATCAGACACAAAAGGCCACACATACACACACAGACACACACACACACACACATACACACACACACACACATAAACACACACACATACACACACACACACACACACACACACACACACACACACACACACACACATACACACACATATAAACACACACACATACACACACACACACACACACACATAAACACACACACACACACACACACACACATACACATAAACACACACACACATAAACACACACACACACATACAGAACCCTACAGCACAGATATGTCTGTGTCACCCTCAGCACTGTTTGTGTCACCCACAGGTGTCCTTTACTCCCGTGATGGAGGGAATGCCACCCTGCCTTGTGACGGTGTCAGGGGCCCACACTGCTCCTCTGTGTCATGGTACAGCGATGACGATGGGTGGGGGATTTTCCACAAGAAGATCTGGCCAGACTCTCCCCCTGACCGAGCTGAGAGACTCAGTCTGCTCCCTGACTGTTCCCTCCACATCACCAGCGTCACCGCTAAGGATGCTGGACTCTACAGATGTGGGAATCACCAGAGTGGTCGGAGTGAATATCTTCTCCTCATTGTTCTTGCCGGTAGGTGGAGTGTGTACTCTGGACTGTGTGTTGTGTATGTAGGGGTGTTCTCTGTGGGTGTTCAGATATAGGGCATCAGACACAAAAGGCCACACATACACACACATATAAACACACACACATACACACACACACACACACACACATAAACACACACACACACACACACACACACATACACATAAACACACACACACATAAACACACACACACACATACAGAACCCTACAGCACAGATATGTCTGTGTCACCCTCAGCACTGTTTGTGTCACCCACAGGTGTCCTTTACTCCCGTGATGGAGGGAATGCCACCCTGCCTTGTGACGGTGTCAGGGGCCAAAACTGCTACTCTGTGTCATGGTACAGCACTGAAGATCAGTGGTGGTTTGACGGTTCAAAGACCTGGCCAGACTCTCCCCCTGACCCAGCTGAGAGACTCAGTCTGCTCCCTGACTGTTCCCTCCACATCACCAACGTCACCGCTAAGGATGCTGGACTCTACAGATGTGGGAATCACCAGAGTCGTCGGAGTGAAGAACTTCTCCTCCATGTTCTTGCCGGTAGGAGGAGTGTGTACTCTGGACTGTGTGTTGTGTATGTAGGGGTGTTCTCTGTGGGTGTTCAGATATAGGGCATCAGACACAAAAGGCCACACATACACACACACACACATACACACACACACACACACACACACACACATAAACACACACACATACACACACACACACACACACACACACACAAACACACACATAAACACACACACATACACACACACACACACACACATACACACATAAACACACACACACACACACACACACACACATAAACACACACACACACACACACACACACACACACACACACATACACACACACACACACATAAACACACACACACACACACACACACAAACACAGAGAACCCTACAGCACAGATATGTCTGTGTCACCCTCAGCACGGTTTGTGTCCCCCACAGGTGTCCTTTACTCCCGTGATGGAGGGAATGCCACCCTGCCTTGTGACGGTGTCAGGGGTCCAAACTGCTCCTCTGTGTCATGGTACAACTATAAAGATGGCTGGTGGTTTCTCCCTATGGAGATCTGGCCAGACTCTCCCCCTGACCGAGCTGAGAGACTCAGTCTGCTCCCTGACTGTTCCCTCCACATCACCAACGTCACCGCTGAGGATGCTGGACGCTACAGATGTAGGAATCACCAGAGTGGTCGGAGTGGTGATCTTCACCTCCATGTTCTTGCCGGTAGGTGTTCAGTTACAGCCCTGAAAATTACAAACCTGCCACAGTGAAATTGGGTGAAAAAAGACTCTGGATACTCTAGATAAGTTTTTTGGAAGGCTTGTTGTGTGTGTGTGTGAGAGAGAGAGTGTGTGTGTTGTGTACTGGGTGACTATGGGCCCGTCCACACGACAACGTTTTCGGGTGAAAACGGTAAAGTTTGTTTGCGTTTTGGCCTTCCGTCCACACGGCGCCGGCGTTTTGGGTGACCGAAAACGATAACTTTTGAGAACGGGTTCCAAAGTGAGAAAGTCTGACAACGCCGCCGTTTCGTTTTCGTGTAGACAGGCAAAACGCAACCTTTTGAAAACGATGACGTCGTCGCCCATTCACCTTGCGCTGCACGTATAACAACAACTTCAAACATTTCCAAACTGGTTGCTGTCGAATAAATTGTGATTTGATTAGCTTGTACTGTAGGCTGGCTGTTGTGCAATTGTTTCTATCCTTTGCCATTAAACTGTCTGTATGGCTAGGCTATAACAAATACTTCTTGTAGGCTTTCATTATTCTTAATTAATTAAAGAGCAACTGTCGCTGCTTTCAGCTCCCCTCAGTAACAACACGCATTGCTAAAATCAACATATGGCATGTTTTAAGCGAATAATTGCGCAGTTGTCTCAAGTTTATTTGCAGCTCCTTCTATTTTTTCATGTTCTGCTCCGTATCGCTTAAATGGGTCAATTTAACGACGTGACATCTCACAACAGCGTCAAACTTTTACAAACAGGTTGTTGTGGGATACTTTGGGGTAAAAATCGTCTGCAGTGTAAGCTATGTGTAATGCAACTGTTTCTACCTTCTGACATAGAACTACAGGATGTTTTTGTATAGGCTACATCGCTAGTTCAGCCCAACAAACGCTTTTCACGTTATTATTTTTAAATAGGGCAACTGTCGCTGCATCTGACCCATCTAAACTAGAACCCACATTGCTAAAATCAACATACATTACATGTTTAAAGTGAATCATTGGCTTCTGATCATGCCCCTCAAGCTGGGACAGCGCACCTTCTGCAATGAAAACGCAATGAAAACGTTCCCGTGTGGACAGAAATATTTACTGCTCCGATGTTGTGTGGACGCGACTATTTTTTTAACCCGGCAAGAAAAAAATCCAGGAACGTTGTCGTGTGGACGGGGCCTATGACTACATGTTGTATATATAGGGGTGCTGTGTTTGTGTGTGTGTGTGAGAGAGAGAGAGTGTGTGTTGTGTACTGGGTGACTATGACTATGTGTTGTATATATAGGGGTGCTGTGTGTGTGTGTGTGTGTGTGTGTGTGTGTGTGTGTGTGTGTGTGTGTGTGTGTGTGTTGTGTATGTACAAGTGTTGTGTGTTTTGTGTGTGTGTTGTTTACTGGGGGACTATGTGTTGTGTATATAGGGGTTGTGTGTGTGTGTGTGTGGGCGGTCAGATATAGTGCATCAGACACAAACGGCCACTCTTACACACACACACACACACACACACACACACACACATAACCACACACACACACACACACACACATCTCTGACGACTCTGGATACTCTAGATGAGTTTTTTGGAAGGCTTGTTGTGTTGTGTGTGTGTGTGAGAGAGAGTGTGTGTGTTGTGTACTGGGTGACTGGTTGACTGTGTGTGTGTTATGTGCTGGGGTATGTTGTGTTGCATACAAATGCCTGTTGGAAGCTGGTTATGTGTGTGGTGGGGCTGTTGTGTGTGTGTGTGTGTGTGGTGTGTGTGTGGTGTGTATATAGCGGTGTTTGTGTGTGTGTGGTGTGTATATAGCGGTGTTGTGTGTGTGTGTGTGTGTGTGTGTGGGGGGGGGGGGGGTAATGAATGTGTGTGGTATGTGGCAGGAGGTATGTTGTGTATATACTGTAGTGATGCTGTGTGTTGTGTATTAAGGGATGATGTGTATGTAGCGGTGTGTGTTGTGTGTGTGTGTGTGTATGAGGAGGATGTGTGTGTGTGCGTGGGGGAAGGTGTTGACTGTGTGTGTGTTATGTGCTGGGGTATGTTGTGTTGCATACATATGCCTGTTGGAAGCTGGTTATGTGTGTGGTGGGGCTGTTGTGTGTGTGTGGTGTGTGTGTGTGTGTGGTGTGTATATAGCGGTGTTTGTGTGTGTGTGGTGTGTATATAGCGGTGTTGTGTGTGTGTGTGTGTGTGTGTGTGTGTGTGTGTGTGTTGTGTACTAAGGGATGATGTGTTGTGTATTTAGTGCTGTTGTGTGTGTGTGTGTGTGTGTGGGTTGTGTGTGTGTGTGCGTTGTGTACTAAGGAATGATGTGTATGTAGCGGTGTTGTCTGTGCGTGTGTGGAGGGGGTGTTGTGTGTGTGTGTGTGTGTCGTGTACTAAGGGATAATGTGTTGTGTATATAGTGCTGTTGTGTGTGTGTGTGTGTGTGGGGGGGGGGTTGTATTGGAGGGGTGTTGCATGTCGGAGGAGGTGTTATGTGTATGGGGGGCAGTGTTAATTTTGACAGCTAATTTTGGTTTAGTTTTAGTCATAGTCTCTTGAAGTAAGTGTAATTTTAGTTTTACTCATAATTTAGTCATCTAAATCATTTCACTTTTTAATTCAGTTTTAGTCAACTAAAAATCTTAACTAAAAATGTTAGTTGACTAAATCTACTATAATTTAAGTCGACTAAAATATGAAGTCTACATGAAAATCCATATTTTTTAGCTTAAATTATATTTGCGAAGATTACATAACTCATCTGTTATGGAATGGTAATGTTTAAATGTGCAAAGCTCATTAGCATAGATTTTACTCATTCTACTGCAAATACATTCTTGATAAAATGAAATATTCTGTGAAAGTAGCAGTGCATAACCAAAGCAGCACAAAAATAGGAGATATAAATCGAGACAAATACCTTTTTATATCAACTGTTAAGATTCTCAACAGTTCAAAGAAAAAGTTCAAAGGAAATGCCATCAGACATCATGCTCTTCCTGAACATTTACAAATTTCAAATGCTCATCAGAAATATCTTTTCAGTACATACCTGTTACACTTTTTATAATATTTTTGTTTTCTTTGGAATGGTCAGTTTTCTGTCTGCTGCCTCCATCATAAGAACACAGTGCTCATCTTTGATGGTAGTAACTGGTAATCCTGTGCAGCTAATCCATTTTGCGATACCGTCCTCCTTTACCTGACGTTCTTTCGAGTCCCTTTTGTACTTACAACAGCTTACAAACGCAGTGGAGATGTTACGCTGGGTTGTTTTCACCTGCTTTGCACTAGGATGATCAATGAAGTCTTCTGTAACTACGGTTTAAATAAGAGAGGTGGGAAATTACAACAGGGAAATCCTAACATCCTTGCTTTCACCAGTAGGCCTAATGATGTACTACTCAATCTTGCCCATTTCACAGTGGAGCTACATTCATTTAATGCCCAAACCTAAACAAAACAGCTAATTAGCTTAGTATTATCACATATATTTACCAAAGTCAGAAAACAAACTTCAGAAAACGAGTTATACAGCTAAACGTAATCAGTGTTCTCGTTGAAATTACTCGGCTAACGTGTTGAGTTAGTTCCTCAACCCAACTTCTTGCAAGTTGCTAGTTAGGATTTCGTCTTCACCGAATATTTTGGTCTCGATTTTATTCGTTGACGAAAATGTCAACAACTTTTGTCATAGTTTTAGTCCTTTAGCATTTTTTATTCTTAGCTATGGTCTTGCTTTCATCAGAGAAGAAAAGGTTATTGACTACAACTAAAACGAAAATTTTTCGTCAACGAAATTAACACTGATGGGGGGATAAATAAACACAAGTCTGAATACTGTAAATAACTTGTGTATGTGTGAATGGGCTGGTGTGTGTCGGGAGGGGAGTTTTGTTTGTGTGTGTGTTGGGGGAATAAACATCTGGGTCACATGGTAAATTATAACAATATATGCCTCTATATTTTGAGATCATGAGATCACAGATCATGAATCCCACGCATGTAACTTTATGTTTTTTGATAATGTCCTGATGGAGTCTGATGATGTCATACACATGTAACATTATGTTGCTTGATGATGTCATGATTGAGTCTGATGATGTCAACTGTCTTGCAGTTCCTTCCCCCAGTGAGAGTGATATGGAGGCTGGAGGTCATGTGACTCTCCCCTGCGTCCTACACACTGGTACTGACTGTGATTGGTTAGTGCATCCAGACATTAACGTAAGCTGGGTGGAGGTGGGAGGGGCTGACCTGGGGAACTCCACCCATTACCAGACCACGAGATCATCTGCCTGCAACACCACCCTGACTGTCAATCTCACAAGCCCCGCCCCTTCCAGCCAGTGGAGGTGCTGTGTGACTGCAGGAGGCCAGGTGCAGCTGTCCTCTGTCCTCTACACCTTTGGATACGAAGGTGAAATGCACACACACACACACACACACACACACACACACACACACACACACACACACACACACACACACACACACACACACGTGCAGGTGTCTTCTGTCCTCAACACCTTTGGACATGAAGGTGAAACACACATGCACGCACACACACACACACACACACACATACACACACACACACACACACACACACACACACACACACACACAGGTGCAGGTGTCTTATGTCCTCTACACTTTTGGACACGAAGATGAAACGCACAAACACACACACACACACACACACACACACACACACACACACACACACACACACACACACACACACACACACACGGTGTTCTGGAGGTCCTCCCCCAGAAAAGTTTGGATTTCTTAGATGCAACTTCCTGCCTTCTAGTCCATTTTAGAGGGATCTGTTAGACATGTCAAATCCTAAATCCCTTCTAATTCATAGCCTATATTCTCAGTTATGGAAAGAAACAATAACCACTTCATTACTGACTTCTACAGATTCTTATGTAAACAATAGCAAAATTGAGACTCATGTTATACTAACTTTCAGTAGATTCAAACTGGGACTGCAGAGATGGATTACTTGTTTGCTTTTTTTGTATGTTAGAAGTGGTATAAATAGACTGACAGACACAATTTCACTGCATTTTCTACACTCTGTCACTATAAACCTATGCATGTGACATTAAAATATCCTTACTGTGCTTAGTGAACAATAGGCCCATGATTTTGTAGCTAAGTATGTATACTTTCCACTAGATGGCAATCAAATAGTTAATGTATCAGAACACCTTTAAAGTTATTCTTCACGTCCCAATTTCATTAACTCATTAACTTTTTCCTCGTACTTCATTTCACAATTCTGTACAAAATAAAAAGAAGTACGAGGGGCTGGTTTACCAGGCTAGAATTATTATAGCAGCCTAACCTAGCTAGCCGATGTAAACAGCCAAGCTGTGGCTAGTAGCCTACCAAATGTCAAGACTGCCGTGCTAACCCAAAACAACGTTTTAATCACTGACCTGAAACGTGTGACAACTTACTGGCTGCTTCGGATGACAAGGTACCAGTAGTTTTTTAAAAGAAATCTTATGTCCATGGTTGAAGGAAGACAGACGAGTTCTGACAGACGAGCATTGACTGTACAAAGAAGACATTAGTAGCTAATGTTTAGAATTAGAACACATGCACCCCCTTGTTTTAGTGAGATTCTATTTTTCTAGTTGGGTCACGTTAGAATAACAGCATTTTAAGAATGTGGAAAATGTGGGTTTTGTTGTAGGCTATTTGCCCATTAATCAGTTTTAATGTAATTTACAGGGAGCATATTCTTAGGGTTGTCATGATTTTTTAACGCTTAAAAAGATTCTGGGCTTTTGACGTGAGATTCGGGGCTTCAGCCCCAAAAGCCACCCCCTAGCTCCGCCCCTGACACACACACACAGGTGCAGGAGTCTTCTGTTCTCTACACCTTTGACACAGAGGTGAGACACGTGCACGCACACACATACACACACACACACACACACACACACACACACACACAGGTGCAGGAGTCTTCTGTTCTCTACACATTTGACACAGAGGTGAGACACGTGCACACACACACATACACACACACGCACACACACAGGTGCAGGTGTCTTCTGTCCTCTACACCTTTGGACATGCAGGTGAGACACACACACACACAGGTGCAGGTGTCGTCTGTGAGCTACAGCATCATCTGACATTAAGGTGACACACACACACACACACACACACACACACACACACATACACACACACACCTAGGGTAAGGGTTGGTTGTTAGGGTTACCTTATTGCCACATATCAAGCAGCCAAATCTGGATGGCAAGGAAGTGAGACGGTGAGGTTAGAGTGATTGAATGTAGCCAAGCTGTGAACCTGCTCAGATAATTATCTGCCCTGAAACTTTGTGTATGTTTTGCCTCTATCGCCACAACCTAGCCTCTGGATTTGGATATTGCTCTGTGTCAACCCCACTTTGTGAACTGAACCCAAACGTTGCCTTGGCTAGTTGGCATGGAGCCAAACCACCCCTGGTGTACACTCACACACACATTAGCTTCAGACATAACCGACTAACATTTGCTTTGCAACACACTCAGGTTAGGAACTCTACTATATGCAAGATTTCAGAACTATCCCTAGACAACGAAGCTCACGTGTATCTGCTAAGCTACACACACACACAAACACACACACACACAAGGGTTTAAGTTTCAAACGTAGGACACTGTTATTAACCAATGCAAAAATATAAATAATTCAAATGTGTCTGCGGTATGAGTGCAAGGAATGTGGTGCCTGAATGGATGTGTGTGTCAGTGAATGGTCAGTGGGAATTAAGCAATTAAGGCCTCTTTACCACATGACAAATGACAAACAGGCTGCTTATCTCTGTCATTCTCTCCCCCCCAGATTCTCTCTCAAGTGTCTATGCGGCTGTTAGAATTGCAGCCACTGTGGGTCTGTTTGTGGCTCTGATCACATTTGAAATCATCCTGAAGAGACTGAGTGAGTGGACTACTGCACACACACACATATATATACATTCTGATCTACACACTCACTTCTACATTGTTGAATTACTGGCTAAAATATAACAAAATAACCCGATGGCAATTCTGCCTTATTTTATTTTTTAGTCGGTTTGACTTCTGCTATATGTAAAATAGGTTAGTTTTAGAAAGTAAGTGCTCCGGTTTTACTTAATGGGTCTTAACAAAGAAATCACTTAAAACTCTATGAAAAAGTTTTAATCCGCCACCTTACCATTTTTGACTTGCATGTAGCACATCAAAAAGTACTCAGTGAACTGAGGATCTTACCTTGGGTCTGGTACAATTGCTTCTCTTGTGGTTTTAAGAATGCCAGGGCAGGGTTTGGCTTTTCACTTTGGCACCAGACAAGATTGTTTTTATTTGCAAGCTTTAAAATACTTTCAAGCGTACAGAGCAGAAAGCAAGTTTAACTAAATTCTAAAGACCCTCTATAAATTCTTACTAAGGTATATTCCCTTAATTCAAAATTTAAGTGTTAGGGATTTTTTCCTTTAAAAGGATTTATTTTTTAATAAGATTCACTAATTTAAATTCCTCCCTTTAATGAGCTTTATTCAATGAGCAAAAAAACCCAAAAAAAAGGACAAATATCCAACAAGATCCTGTAATCAGGTAGGGAGTTCAAAGAAATAATTCAAAGTCTTCTCTTGGTGCGCTGGTTAACACACAATTCTTTTGCAAGATGCTCAGAGACGCATGTCAGATGAACTTCAAAGTACGAACCGTCCAAGCTGAACCCGCGGTCACGCCACTGTGTGGTTTTATACGTCTACTCTAAAAGCTGGGGCTTCCTGACTTACAGGAGGCATCTCAGGTCTTACCGTCTCCTGCGCACAGTTTGAGAAAACCAGTTTACTCAAGTTCTACTTTGCTCATGAAAAGTACATGAAATGGAGGGAGGGCAATAGTTCAACTTACAGAATTTTACAGAAATTCAACATCTACAGACACACACTGGCTACACACACACTGATCTACACTCACACTCATCTACACACACTGGCTACACACACTGACGTACAGTACACACACTGATCTACACACACTGATCTACACACACACACACTGATCTACACACACTGGCTACACACACTGGGTACACACTCAGTCATCTACACACACACTGATCTACACACCAGACCCTGAAGCTGCCTCAATTTAGAGTTCCAGCAGAAACTCAGGAGCCAACCTGAGCTAACTACAGTAGACGCGCTGCATAGCGGTAGCATGACCACCGCAGTGTGCTGTCAAGTTCAGCACAAAGGGAGTTATAGTGTCACCTGTGGAATGAATGTGCGTTTTGTAGTTATACGCCAAAAGGCAATGTTTTAAATTATAGCCCCCCTATGGAACAATTTATACAAAACATAATGTGCTAACAGTTGGAGTAGTGATCCTACATCGCAAATTTGATGCATTAATGACTGAGCTGGAGATTAGGCTGCTGCTGTTCAGTCATAACACCCCTTGGCTAGAAGCTGGAGATGGCAGCAGATATCTCACACTGTACACACACACTCATCTACACCCACATGATCATATACACACACGCTCACTGATTCCATTTTTTCTGCTTCTTAGGTATTCGCAAGGCCCAACCAAACACCTCTGTGAGTAAAACACACACACACATTTTGACACATAAACACACACTTGCGCATGTACACACACAAACACACACACTATGACAAACATACACACACTTGCACACACACACACACTAATGTGGTGTCCTCTTGTGTTGAAGGCTTCCAGTGGTCCCTCTGCTGAGGCTGAGCAGCCTGTAGTGTTGTAGCTCCGCCCACTCTTCATCACCTCACTCTTCCTCCATCACACACACTGCAGAGGAAGATGGCACACACACACACACACACACACACACACACACACACACACACACACACACTCTTCATCACCTCACTCTTCCTCCATCAGACACACTGCAGGGGAAGATGGCACACACACACACACACACACACACAAACACACACTCTTCATCACCTCACTCTTCCTCCATCACACACACTGCAGAGGAAGATGGCACACACACACACACACACACACACACACACACACACCCACTCTTCCTCCATCACACACACTGCAGAGGAAGATGGCACACACACACACACACACACACTCTTCATCACCTCACTCTTCCTCCATCAGACACACTGCAGAGAAAGATCACACACACACACACACACACACACACACACACACATACACGAAGATGGCAGACTGGGACACACACACACAAAGATGGCACACTGGGACACACACACACACACACACACACACACACACACACACACACTAAGATGGCAGACACACACACGTACACACTCTCACATGAAGATGACAGACAAACAGACACACACGTACACTCACATGAAGATGACACACAAACACACATACACTTACATGAAGACGGCAGACAAGGACACACACACACACACATGTACACTCTCACATGAAGATGACAGACACACACACACACACGTACACTCACACATGAAGATGACAGACACACACACACGTACACTCACATCAAGATGACACACACACACACGTACACTCACACATGAAGACGGCAGACAGACAGACACTCACACACACGCAAACACACACGTACACTCTCACATGAAGATGACACACACACTCACACACACGTACACTCTCACATGAAGATGACAGACACACACACACGTACACTTTCAAATGAAGATGACACACACACACACACGTACACTCACATCAAGATGACACACACACACACGTACACTCACACATGAAGACGGCAGACAGACAGACACACACACACACACACACACACACACGTACATGGCTCTGCCACCGGTGTGTGAATGGGTGAATGTGAGGCATACACTGTAAAGTGCTTTGAGTGCCGTAGGTGTAGAATAGTGCTGTGTCATTAGTCCATTTCACATGAGCTTCTTGATTTGGCTGACATGGTTTCTTTTCGTTTCTTTTTTGATGCCGAGTTTAACATTTAAGTTTTATCTGTTGATCACTCTCACATGAAGATTTCAGACAGGGACACAAACACACACACACACACACACACTCTCTCTCTATCTCTCTCTCTCTCTCTCTCTCCCTCTCTCTCACACACACACACACACACACACACACACACACACACACACACACACACACGAACATTTCAGGCAGGAACATACAAACACACACACTCAGATAAAGATGGCAGACAGGGAGACACACACACACACACACACACACACAAACTCACATGAAGATGGTAAACTGGGATACACACACACATGCACCAAGGCATGCATACATTCACACACACACACACACATACTGAAGGCTATAGCTTTTGTTAAGGATACACACACACACACACACACACACACACACACACACTAGATACCCATGAGGCCTTATGCAGCGGTGCACTGTGCATTTTTGACATACACATGCTATCATTACCATTCTACACACACACACACTAACACAAGCACACACACACACACACTGAAACTGCACATTGTGTGTTTACCTTACATCAGCTTCCTGCTTTGGCTGGGATGGTTTCTTTTTCACATTTTGATCCCAAGTGTAACATTTAGAAAACATTTTTTTGTTCACACACAAACACACACACTCTCACATTAGCTCTCTCTTAGTTTGACATATACACAAATATACTCTTGATCCCAAGTGTAACATTTAGAAAACATTTTTTTGTTCACACACACACACACACACACACACACACACACACACACACACACACACACACACACACACGTGTGTTACATGAGCTTTTTGGTTTGGCTGGAGACGATTTGTCTTTCACATTTTTATCCCAAGTTTAACATTTACGTTTTATTTGTTGATGACTAGAATAATGCATACTGTGCTCTTATGAATGTTGTGTGATTACAAATATCAAGTGACTATATTATCCTCTTGTAAATACATTTGATTTGTGCTGTTTGTCTCTTGCTCTTTTCACACAGACCCTTACATTAGCGCTCTCTTAGTCTGACACACACAAAAATAATCTCTTTCACACACACACATACGCACACACACTGAATGATGGAATGGTTTCTCTTTCACATTTTGATCCAGAGTTTAATATTTACGTTTTATCTGTTGATGAATATTAAGTGTTCTGGAATATCATGCTCTTGTGAGTGTGACATGTTTATGATATTTAGTGATTGTGATCATTTTTCTATTTTAATTACATTTAATCTTTGCTTTATTTTTCTCTTAATTTCTTTGCATTTTACTATGTACCTCTCCACAGAGTGCGCTTGCACCCACATACACACACACACACACACACACACACACACACACACCTTCTGATCTACTCTGTGCTTTTAAAGTAAAGGTTTGGGTTTTAATAATTCTTGTCTGGCATCTTATTTTTGCACTCCACCATGTTTTGTGTCATCTTACTGTAAGCTACACACGCGCACACGAAAGTAAAGGAGATGTGGGGTTTGTGTTTTTGTGTGTGGGTATGTGTGTGTGTGTGTATCTGAATCAGTGTTACACAGTCACGTTCCTCTAAGTCAGATGTAGTGTGTGTGTCTAAGTCAGATGATGTGTGTCTCTAAGAAGAACACAGTGTGTGTCTCTAACGGTGCATTTCCATTGGTTGCATTGGATGTGACACGTCAAACGCCTTCAATGCATTGTCAATCATCAAATCGTTATTGTGGCCTTCGCAAAGGATCTTGGGAAGGCAACATGTCTGTTTGACCAGCTCCATCAAATTAATCCGTGAAACGTGACGTGATTGATGAAAGGAGGCGTCCCGACTTTGAAAAGTAACGTGTCACATCTGACGCAACCAATGGACACGGACCGTAAGAAGGATACAATGTATGTCTCTGAGTCAGATGGTTTGTGTCTCTAAGAAGGACACAGTGTGTGTGTCTAAGAAGGATGCAGTGTGTGTGTCTAAGAAGGATGCAGTGTGTGTGTCTAAGAAGGACACAGTGTGTGTGTCTAAGAGGGATGCAGTGTGTGTGTCTAAGAAGGATGCAGTGTGTGTGTCTAAGAAGGATGCAGTGTGTGTGTCTAAGAAGGACACAGTGTGTGTGTCTAAGAAGGATGCAGTGTGTGTGTCTAAGAAGGACACAGTGTGTGTGTCTAAGAGGGATGCAGTGTGTGTGTCTAAGAAGGATGCAGTGTGTGTGTCTAAGAAGGATGCAGTGTGTGTCTAAGAAGGATGCAGTGTGTGTCTAAGAAGGATGCAGTGTGTGTCTAAGAGGGATGCAGTGTGTGTGTCTAAGAGGGATGCAGTGTGTGTAAGTCAGATGCAGTGTGTTAGTCAGATGCAGTGTGTGTCTGTTGTGTGGCATGCGGCAGGCCTGTGACATGCGGTGGGCAAGTGTTAGCTCTGCTTCGCGCATAAGACACACACATACACACGTGTTTACACATAAGACCCACACGTTACACACACACACCAGACATACACGTGTCATGCATACACACACATAAGACACGCACTTACACACGTATTTACACACAAGACAAACTTGCCCAAATGTTGGGTTTGCTGTACACATAACACACTCATCACACACACACACACATAGGGCACATTTCACAGTTTTTTTCTGTATATTACCCCTGAAAAAGAGGTTGGCATGGATAGAGTTAGAATCGGAAATTTGATTTGATCTCACCACAGTCCTTCAGAGAACTGCACAGAAAGTCCCTCAGCACTTCACTGATATCAGCCAACAAGATCTCACAGGCAGACGTGCTTATGACACGTCACCAACACCACAGATGGTAGATAGGCCAAGAGCCTTCATGACGAGCACTTACTTGAACCACAATTGCACAAGGTGCAGAGGCACACTCTGTAACACCAAAGTCTATGGCAGAACCCTCAAATTTCACAGAATAATTAAAAGCCTTCAATTTCTGAGCAATGGATGTACATTTTGGGAACAGTATCATGATCGCCAACCCCCCCTGCCCATTAAAGGAAAATGTTGCGATAGTATGACTCTCCACTCCAGACAAAAAATCAACTTTAATTCAGGTGTGCATGGAGTTTATTTGTAGTGCACGGCACTGGCTACTACAGGCAAGCACATCAACAACTCGCCTATGCATGCAGCCCAGAACTACCATGAAGTATCTTGCTCTGCCTGTCCCACCCCCTTCGACCCAGCCTGTCCCCTGACTGTCCATGGCAGGTTTAAATGACGAAGGAGGATATGAGGTCGCACGTTATGAGGCACACGTTATTTGGCTATTTCGGCAACGTGGCCTATACATGTCTGCCTGAGCTTGCTGAGTGACTTCCTGTGGAGCTCTGTGGAGGATTGTGCCGATATCGGTCAGGTGCTGAGTGACTTCCTGTGGAGCTCCGAGGAGGATTGTAGCGATATCGGTCAGGTGCTGAGTGACTTCCTGTGGAGCTCCGAGGAGGATTGTGGCGATATCGGTCAGGTGCTGAGTGATTTCCTGTAGTGATATGGGTCCGACACTGAGAGCAGTGAAAATGTTTTTAAACTTGTACATATACATTTTTACTTTTTATTTATTTTATTTATGCACATTTTCCTGTATTCTATATATTGTACCTGTATTTTAATATATTATTGCACTACCTGCCCAGGGACTACAGGCTTTCCATTAGGTTAATGTCATTGTACATTGTCCCTGTCAAAATAAATGAAGTCAAAGTCAAAGTCAAATAATGTATCCAATAAATTTCCTGATGGTGTCTGTATGCTCGTGTCCATGTCGAGCTGGACTCTAGACCCATAAAAAACAATTCCCTGCAGCCTCAGTTCTAGGATGACAGACGTATTGACTTCCAAGTTCAACAAGCAAGAGTCAACAAGAGTCAGGTTCAGAGTTTGTGTGATAACCTCTGTGTATGGGTGTGATACCAGGGCAGTATGACAGAGTGTGCGTGTGTGTGTGTGTGTGAGGTTTTCTGTAAAATAAGAAATACAGAATATGTCATTAGTGTCAACAGGAAGACCCAAATGCAGTCAGAAGATCAACTCAGGTTTCTTTATTCTTTCACAGTAAAGGAAGTGCAGTCACATCAAAGCGTCAAAGACAGGGAACAAGTAGTGCATAAAAAAACATAAATACACAGGAGGAAAAGCTCAGGTATGTCCAAAAGCAAAGAGAGTCTGCCAAAATCTGAAAACAGTACTTCTGCCGCCCACCCTTTCACCACAGTCCTTCACAGATCTCACACATTGCTCAAACCACAGAGAGCCACTTCAAATGGAGACCAAAAGAGAGAGTGACGGAGGAAGAGAGAAGGAAAGAGAAATGGAGAGAGACCCCAGACTCACACACACACACACACACACACACACACTGCTCTGGCCCCCAAACTCACACACACACACACACACACACACACACACACACACACACTGCTCTGCCCCCCAGACTCACACACACACACACACACACACTGCTCTGGCCCCCAGACTCACACACACACACACACTGCTCTGGCCCCCAGACTCTCTCTCACACACACACACACACTGCTCTGGCCCCCAGACTCTCTCTCTCTCTCACACACACACACACACACACACACTCTGCTCTGGCCCCCAGACTCACACACACACACACACACACACACACACACACACACTGCTCTGGCCCTCAGACTCACACACACACACACACACACACACACACACACACACACACACACACACACACACACACACACTGCTCTGGCCCCCAGACTCTCTCTCACACACACACACACACACTGCTCTGGCCCCCAGACTCTCTCTCTCTCTCACACACACACACACACACACACTCTGCTCTGGCCCCCAGACTCACACACACACACACACACACACACACACACACACACACTGCTCTGGCCCTCAGACTCACACACACACACACACACACACACACACACACACACACTGCTCTGGCCCCCAGACTCACACACACACACACACACACTGCTCTGGCCCCCAGGCTCACACACACACACACGCACTGCTCTGGCCCCCAGACTCACACACACTGCTCTGGCCCCCAGACTCAAACACACACACACACACACACACACACACACACACACACACACACACACACGCACTACTCTGGTCCCCAGACTCACACACACACACACACACACACACACACTGCTCTGGCCCCCAGACTCACACACACACACACACACACACACACACACACACACTGCTCTGGCCCCCAGGCTCACACACACACACACACACACACACACACACACACGCACTGCTCTGGCCCCCAGACTCACACACACTGCTCTGGCCCCCAGACTGACACACTACTCTGGTCCCCAGACTCACACACACACACACACACACACACACACACACACACACACACACACACACACACACACACACTACTCTGGTCCCCAGACTCACACACACACACACAGAGCCAGTAACACTGAAGGAGCCTCAGCAGCCAATAATCACTTTGGAGCTCATAGCACACAGGGCATTTGCCACCCCCAAGAAGTGACACAAATTCGCTTATAAATACAATATAAATAAGGCACTGCACAAAATAAGATTTTAAATAAACCAGTGTGCACAAAAATACATATAAAAAGGTGATCTTACAAAGACCTCTAGTGGTGTTTTTTTGGTACTGTCTTAGCTTAAACTATTGAAAAATTAAACCACTACCTCCTCAGTCTCACATAACCTGTTACAACTTTACTCTCCTCGTCTTTCTTGCACAGAAGTCATCTACAATCATCATATGACAACTGATTTGAGACCACATGGTTTATGCATCATAGTAGCTCTCAGGTAAGTTTTAATCAGTTTGAGCTTAGAGAAGCTATTTTAGGCTGCCACTGTAACAGGAAGAGTGGCAGAGATTCTCAAATCAAACCACATGTTGGGGTACATTTCTGCCCGCTTCTTCTCATACAGGTAAAGTAAGTAAAGTAAAAAGTTCCATGGTGTCATATTCTTTGATGGCAATGGTGGGAAATTCTGCATTTCCTTTGCAGTGCATCTGAAGCATTGAAACACATGATTTCAAGAATAAAATTAAATAATATAAATGAAAAACCTAAGAAATATATGCATGATGTAGATTATACTGTACCGTATAATATACAATGCACGTTTTCTGATATGCAAATTATATTAGTAATTCATATAGGCTATTAGTAATTATATAAATGTTATTGTTATTGTTATTACAATGTAATGCTAATTAGCAGAATGAAAAGAATATGTAAACTGCAGTATAATATATAAGTTAAGCTCTAACATTAATTTATTGATTAGCTAACTATGTTATGCTAATGGTTAATAACGTTATCAATCATCGTTCTGCAACAGGAAAATAATATCATGACATCACCTTTACTGCAACATTACCTCTGTCTTTGTCGCGTTTTTCCTCCTCTTCGTTTCTTTTTTTCCTCCCCTGGGCACCAGACAGTTTGGGACATTTTGACATGTTTTTGACGCATCAAAAAATCGACCATCCCCCAAGTACAGCAGGTAAAGTTTGATTAGTCGGACGAGGAGGGGGGACAGGGGAGTGGGCGTCTTAACAAAGTAATATATCATTATTATTAATACTACTATAGGCTTTGCTGTACAGTTAAATTAAGACATAATAATAGCAACTAGTTTTAAGAGTAGTGGAAATTATATATTTTTTCTTTCCCCACCTCTGGCGACCCATGGATGGATGGCGCCCTTAGCATTTGTTAAGTTTTGATGTGTGTGTAAAGTTATGGTGGGCTGGCATTTCTCTGTGAGAGTGGAACGAAAAGATACAAAGAAGCTGTGCATTGTGTGACACTGATAATAATTTATCTCACATCTGTGACCCCACTCACTTGTGCTAGTTGAATGTCAATGATGCTGTCTCCAGATGCATCATATTTGGCTAAGTGACCTGCAAATGCAAAATGGTGTTATTAGAATGATGTTATATTACTTTTTATTTTGTTGTAAATTAGCAAGCTATTTTCTGTGATGTTATACAGTCTATCATAACAGAACATGTACTGCTATATATACTGTATGGACGCGTAGAGGTTGGAGGCGCCCATGGTGCATCCAAAGTCCTCGTGGCAGTACTCATTCTTGTCATGAAGGATTCTGTTTGGGTACCTAAATTAAATGAATGAGCATTACTGTCAAGTTACATGATAATACACAGGAAGTCCGCTATTTCACACAAATCCGTAATGGTACAATGGAAAACAATTACAGTGACTGTGGTAGGTGTATGAAGTACAAAGTAGCACACCGCTAAAAAGTAGACATTCAGAAATATCAATTCTATTTGTAATGCAAACGGCTTACAAGCATACAAGAATATTTTATTGTCACGGGCATACTGTTACTGGGTAAAGTAAAACATGCAGTTGAACTACATCTGTTTGTCAGCCTGTCTGCATGGGGATGGGGAGTAATTTGGGTAGAATGCAAAGGGCGGGCGGGGGCTGTGCTGAGGTGGGGATGAGGCAAACGTTTATGTGGGTGAGGGGCAGGGAGCAAACAAATAGAATGTTGTGGAGGTGGTGGAGGATGATGTTTGTCACTTGATGAGCACATACGTGTTACGACAAAAGTAGTAAGTGCATTACAATAAAAGACAGTAATTGAAATAACAGATCACAAACCTTTGCTTCTAACGTGCTGACCTATCCATGTACCAACAGAAAGCAGTGTAGCCCGACATGAAACGCTAGGACTGTTTGGGTGCTGGTATGAATGGGGGGTGACACCAATGTCTGTGAAGACAGACAAAACACCAAGTAAAGTCTAATCAATCAAATGAAACTTGTATAAGGGCAATGCAATAATGGCAAGAAGACATTGCCTAAAATTAGACAGAAGTGTTAGGCTGTAGTGATAGCAACTGAACTTAGCCTAATAGCCCAGTGCATGGGCTTAGATCTTGGTTTCCCTGTTTAGACTAGAATAGGGTGACCAGACGTCCCGGTTTGACCGGGACAGTCCCGATTTTTAGTCGCGTGTCCCGAGTCCCGACAAAAGCCAGTCGGGACGCAAAAATGTCCCGGTTTTCACCCAACACCACATCAAGCTGCCCAAATTACAGCGATAGCATATACAAAACTGTTAAATTAAAGCCTAATGAAGTTTCCAGTAATTCAGAGTCAATGTGTGTGTGTGTGTGTGTGTGAGTGACAATGGTAGGTGCGCTCTGCGAAATCTTCGCAGTCAATGTTACAATGTATCTTGCAGTATACAGCGGTCGTGTTTTAACGGTTTTCTTCGATAGCAGACTAGACTACTACACGACAATGCCTAAGAGAATGTGCACGCGCATGACGTCACACATAGTGTCCCGGTTTTAGACTCTGGAAATCTGGTCACCCTAGACTAGAATAATGCCCGGACATAGCTATTGTTGCTAATATTAAATGACATGTCAGTGATTACGTTGCCGGTGTTCCGGCTTGTCTGCGATCTCCTTTCTTTGGTTCGAGCCCTCTTCCGTAAAACTAAAAAAAGTAGTTGTAAGTTAACTCTGCTAGCTTAAAACTTCGAGTGATTCAATGGCAATCTACAGTAGTCTCAGTAGATTCAGGTTCAGTTTAGCTAAGTTTCAAGCTAAGTTTCTGGTCATAGATATGAGTGTCATAGCTAAGCGTGTGCCCATTTCATGCATAACCTGGAGAATATGAACATACTATTTTGTAACAAAAACCTTAGGGAGAAAAGTTTACTTTGTACTCGTTGTGAGGGTACAGATCCAGGTTTCAAAAACAACCTCGAAGCAAAACAACTACTGTAGGCACCGAAGTTTGAAAAGTCACTGTGGTTGAAATGATCAGAACACACAGCTATGGCAGTGCTATATTTCGCTGGCGGTGTTCCAAAGATGCCAACCATTTCTTCTTCAGGTCTTCATTTCTGGGCAAGAAATGCAAGGGAGATGTCTTACTGCCACAAATAACACAGGCACTTTCTCTGCCATGTCTGCAACTGGTAGCTGTTTGCTCCTCTTCTACTGCCACAAATAACACAGGCACTTTCTCTGCCATGTCTGCAACTGGTAGCTGTTTGCTCCTCTTCTACTGCCACAAATAACACAGGCACTTTCTCTGCCATGTCTGCAACTGGTAGCTGTTTGCTCCTCTTCTACTGCCACAAATAACACAGGCACTTTCTCTGCCATGTCTGCAACTGGTAGCTGTTTGCTCCTCTTCTACTGTCTGCCCTTCTGCCTTCATGGGCTCTGTTCTGCAAAATCAAAACTGTGGCAAGTGAAGGTGTACAAGCTCATGAATATCCATTTACAAACCTACGTCAGTTTGTAGGCCCTTTTCGCACTGGGTCGTTTTTCTCGCCTATTGTCTTCTTTTGACTGATATAATGTCGTTTCTGCCCCCCCCCCCCTGCTGTCCAAAAATAGGTCAAGGTCTTCTTTTGCACCCCAAGCAATAAAAGCACTAAACAAAGTAGTTTTGGTAAACCATCCAATGTAGTGTGTGCTAGTGTGAATAGCACTTTTTTTTTCTTTTTTCCTGTATGTGTTCCTCTGTATGCCTGTCTGTGTCTCATGTTTCGTGCCAGCGACTGTACTGCAAATACAATTGCCCCATGGGGATTAATAAAGCTCTAACTAACTAACTAACATAAACAATGGGGGTAGAAAAACATTTTGATGCGCAGCATGCATATGCAACTCGGGGTGACCTATCATATTTCAAAAGAGCAAGTACTAAACGGTTTCTCATGGAAGTACATCTTTAACAATGTAGACTATTCAAATAATGGACATCTAGCCACATTAGATGATGTCAGGGTAAACACGCTTTATTGGTATGGTATAGTCTAGGTACTTTGTTAAGTCAATGGGAGTGCTCCCCACTAAAACGGTGATCATACTGCATGAGAAGTCTTTCAAATCTTTCATTGGACAACCGATTTGTATTAAGCTTCAGCATGAGACCAACAAGCTAGCTCAATTTTGCTCCTCAGCAAACATACCAACTCAGTATGATGTTTTAACATGCTAATTTTCATTTTACACCGAATTTTCTCCTTTAAGAATCATTATGGTTACAGGATCCAAAGAATGAGAACTGCTCTGATAGTGAAGAGTAGTCTTTTTCCCGTCGTGATGAATGCCCACCTGTGGTAACCATAAGTGTTGTAGGGTCATGATGACGCCCAGTTTGTGTTCCAATGGGTGATGCATTCATGTGAATAGTGGAACTTACCGATTCTATTGCTATAATGCATTTCTCTGTCAAAACACGTACAGTTTTGAAATGACTGCAAATTTCTGCATAATATCCACTATAATTCTGATATAACATCCTTCATTAAATGGAAAAGGCCCTTATTTCTGTCAGGCACAGACTACATATTTATCAACATTGATAAATCAAGCCATAAATCAAGCCACTGAATACTCCACCATCATGGTTCTTATATTGTCAGATTCCAGACAATCTCCTCTGCTCAAATATGAAAAGATATCCCTACTGGCACCCTCCTATGCACAGGTACTTGCAACAAGTGCAAATAGTAGCTCAGCAAATGAAACCAGGTCTGGATAACTTGAAACACTGTCCTGAAAAAAAACAAGATATAGCATGTATGTAGGGCTCTTAAAATGACCAAGATATGAGCTTAAAAGTAAAGGCACTAGAAATACCCTGAAAATAACCTAGGGCCCATAGGATTAATGTGTTTTGATAAAATACTTTATTTTGATTTGTGGTCATAGTTTGGCATGGCCCTTTTTAAAGCTTTTCATGTCAGCCAATCAAATTCAGCAGGAAAGGCACCAAACAGGAAGTAAGCTTATATCTTGGCAACGCTTTAACACATCATTACTAACTGTAGTTATATGATACAATACTGAATAAGCATCAGGGGCGCTGTAATAAGCAAAATTATGTTTAGGCTTTTATCTGTTACTGCATTTTGGTTTGAAAGTAGAGTAGAGTAGAGTTACTTTATTGATCGCGAAGGAAATTAAGGACCAATAAAGTAACTCCACACTACTCTGCTCTGTATCCACTGTATCTACTCTGGCAGCCATGAGTAAGACTTGCCATTGTAAAATTAAACTATTCGCTGACTATTGCGCCTGTTCATCAGTCATTTGATACATTTTTGCCATTAGTTGGCCTTAGAAGCACATTTTATTACATTTGACAGTGTTGGCATAAATATCATGTAGTTTTTGTTTGTGTATGTTTGTGTGTGTGTGTGTGTGTTCATCAATACCACATTAGTTCTAAGCACCTATCAAGCTACATCAGCCCAGAAGAGTGACCCCTGTTACAACTACACGGTTCTGAATGACACCTGGAGGGCCACCACCAACACAGACCAGTCAGTGCTTAGATGTGATGGCACACAGGTTGGATCACCCACAGTCCACTGGCAGGGCTGGTACCTGCTGGTCCATCAGGACCACAGCGTTCGGATGCCTGAGAGCTGTGTGCCCATAAATCGCTGTAGTACTCATGCTCCCATCTGGCTGAACGGATCCCACCCCAGCCCAGCAGATGGCGTGCTCACCAGGCAGATGTGTGGCCACTGGACTAACGGCTGCTGCCACTTTCAACCCCCGTCCATCCAAGTTAAAGCTTGTCCTGGAAACTACACTGTGTACGAATTTGTGGATCCATTTCATTGTTATCTGGCGTATTGTGCAGGTAAATTTATCACTTTGTATGCTATTTGATTAATTAGTGTGCATTTTCTTCAACTCCACTGTATAGTCAGATTCTAATCTTTACCTCTCAAAACTTCCCCACAGATTTCAGCTCTGAGGGAGCCCTTCCCTCTGTAACAAGTAAGTGTGTGTGTGAGTGTGAATGTGTGTGTATGTTGTTTAACTGTAGTCTTTGTTAGTACAGACTTATTCTACTCAAAGCAACTGAACATATTTCCAATAAACTAGTTAGAAAAACATTTAACCAATGCAAAGCACATTTGTGTAAGAGTGATATCAGTGTTTGCATTAGGTCATCCAGTTTATTGTGGTACCAAGATCTTTATTCTAGCTAAAGAACTACTGTAAGCTCAGGACTGCCTCAGGAAATGTTTTGTACCTCAGTCATTATCTACAGTTAATTGTGTGTGTGTTTTTTTATTAAGATGATTTATGTGTTGATTTTGACAGGACTAATGACTTACATAATCACGTTTAATTTAAACGACATACATACAGTATATTAAACTGATCTATGGTTACTGTCGCAGATTTTGTTCACATCTCATAATTTTATTTTGAGGAAGGCTGTCTTTGTCAGCAAGGTTCTAAAGACTTTTAATGTTTTTATCTGACAAGTCGATCCCACAGATTTGAGCCATGAAACCGTTCCAACTACAACTCCTGCTCCAACAACTTCAGGTGTGTGTGCGTGTATGTGTATGTGTATGTGTGTGTGCGTGTGTGTGTGTGTGTGTGTGTGTGTGTGTGTGTGTGAACTATGACACAGACTCATATACAGACAGGTGAAAGTAGGCTATCCCAGCAGCACAATAAACACCAGAGGCAGTTGTGATGTTGTCATGACACCACACAGACATTAGGGGGTGCTACACTAACATTTCTTCACAAATGCTCCTATGTCTTGTTATGGGGAAACAGAAAAAGGATTGATCAAGTACATAGCCTACACAAAGCTGTCCAAACAGAAATGAACAGGTATATAAGCTGGTTATGTATTGTACTACACTGTGTACTGTATTTCCCATAGAGCATGTTGTGGGCGTGCGTCTGCAACTTTCCTCAGCTGAACGCCTGAATGAGACTGCGGTTGAGGAGCAGATCCTGAAGCCAGTGAGTAAAGCAGGACTACTGCTGTCTGTGGCTGGTGGCCATGCTCATGTGACACACTGCACTCACTAACACAACTGGGCCATCTAGGCCACTCGTGTGTAGGAGATGGCATCTTTGCTGTAGTTCACATGCTGGCTCCAGCACCAGTAAGTGTTAACCACATACACTGAACCTTGGTGTGCTGTGTGTTCTCAGCTCAGAGACCTCTTGAGACAGCGTGGAGTAGACGTGTCTGGGATACGCCTGCGAAGACTTGTTGAGAAACAGCCCTGAGAGAGAGGGAAGAAAGACACAGAAGAGAAGAGAGGATGGAGAGAGAGAAGAGAGGATGAAAAGGATGCTACAGATTCACCACATGGGGTCCATCATAGTTTCTTTAGCTGGGAACTGGGGAACAAGATAAGCACTTACAGTCCATATCTGATTGACATAAAACATGTAAACATAACCTTACATAAAAATCTGTTCCAACAGTTTGAAGTACAGAACAGAACCAAAACATGTTCTTAAACTGAAAGTGTGTGTTTTTAAAGTCATTTCTGTTATTGTTCTTTTTTACTTACTCTTTCATTTTGTAAAAGCCTCAGTCTTGATGTGCATGTGCACATAAGTACACACACACACACACAAACAAACACACACACACACTGTGTGTACCCATGACTAGATAAACTGTCACGGTCCAGTTAGCAGGTACGGGCATGGTGTCACAACAAAGGAAGGTCTTAGAGTGTGAGGGTCACAGCACAGCATTTTAACCCGCTTCCTACAGCAGTGCATTGCCTCAATAGCTCGGTGACAGGTTAATAATCTGCAGTAACTGAAATAAACTGATGATCAAGTAGGGGTGAAGTAATCACCTAAAGATATAATGATTTGATCGCAAGGTTTTGATAGGGATTTCACAGCATTTGACATTTGCTCATTTACTTCAAAGGGTCATAGGTTCAACACCCCACACTGATGGGTGGGGGGAAAGACTGACCAGCGGTCTCCTCCATCCTCCCCTGGGACTGCGGCACTCCAAGCATGGCTGTCCCCCCTCACTGCCTCAGATTTACACAGATGGGGGGAGGCGGGGTTAAATGCAGAGGTTGAATTTCGTCGTGTGCATGGTGTGCTGTCTGACCATGATGACAAATAGGATGTGCTACTACTCTGACTCCTCTACATGCTGTATGTACTACTCTTGCTTTGAAAAGCATTAAACTGGTTTTTACTTCAAGGAGTGAAGCTAGGTTTTATCCAAAAGTCCTTTTTTCATTTTTAACATTTCTCAGGGAGATTCGGAGGGTGGATCAAGTCAGACTTGTTTATGCTGCAGTATCAGGTTTCACATGTCATTATGGCTTAAATGGAGTCAGGCCAAACACACACTGAACGCACACACATGCGGCACGATTTTCTAAAACACACAAACCTCCATTACTGCAATAACAATGGCTTTACATGACTGTCATTGGAATTAGTAAACATTCCTAACATAAAGTGAAAAATCTCATTACATGACCAGGAGTGTTACACCGATAGTCTTCTACAGTACTTTACACATGCTGTTTTTATTGGGTGTAACTAAAGGTCAAATAAAGAAGGTGGAAGGTACGCTTTGTGGAAACACAAACATATAAGGTGGCCTTGAAAAAAGGACAAAAACGTCACTGGCTTTTTTCAGGGAACAAAATGATCCACCTAATAATCTAATTGACTAATACTTAATTTTTTTTTTAAACCAATGATAATTATGGTTTAATGTTATCAAATATGCAAACACACAGCTACACACTTCTTAATAGAAATATGCAATTTCATGATTAAATCTTAGGCAATTAAATATTTGTAATACTAGCAATTGTAGTTGATTTCTTTTGCGAAACAACAGGAACAAAAGGCTGTTCAAGTTCATACAGGTACTACATACTGGTGACGTGCTGCGTTGACCAGGAACATATAAAATGTTGGATAAAACAAAAACAACAAGTCTGGAAATATAACTTTAACTGAAAAAGAGCCCGAATGTGTTGAACACTGAGGTGACTCGCTGTCAGATGTTTATATTTGTGCTTCCTTCTCCAGATTCTTGGAGCTCCTCAAACTCTTTAATGGAGGCATACAAATGCAGTCTAGCCAAGTTGCACGACAGTGGAAAGATATAAATGCTGTATAACTCGATTTTGTAGTATCTCTTGCTAAGTGTGCTTTTAATGGATTGATTTTCATTGACCTCTAGTTGAGTTCAGGCTAACTGTAAATTAAAAAAAAACAAAATACATACTGTACATGGGTATCATCAGGAAGGAATCATTCTGGGCAGCATTCATAAAGCAGATAAGACTGGTTTGTGACTTCACTTTAAGATAATTCACCAGAGAGGTATCTTGACCTTTGTCTAGACGCTGATTACAAGCCAAAGCTAGTCCCTGACAAAAGGGACGCGTGGGTGAAAGTAGTTTGGCAACATTCTTTGGTGACACTTAAAACACAAAGACATGCGGGAACCACATACATCTCTATTCGTGACCAACACTGATGCTCTGGTGGGAAAGGTATTTTTTATACTGGTACACATTTAATCACATTAAAGGAGTGTAGTGATTGCAACCGACATAAAATGCATGTCATCTAAATGAACCTTATATTTTTACAGGCATGGGACAAGATTGGTGAAAATGGGAGAAAAAAACATGATGATGAATTCACTTTCATTGTTTCTCATCATGCTGGCATTGGGTAAGATTTGTCATATCTCTGTATAAAAACATTTAGCAATATATGCAAGTTCTATTGTTTATATTGTATTGCTTATTGTTTATTTCTGAGATGCTTCAACTCAAACCTCTCTAATATGCACCAAAGTGAAGCCATGCTACCATTTTGATGTTAATATGGTGTTTGATAATTTGTTGATGTTAATATGGAGTTTGATAATTTGTTGATGTTAATATGGTGTTTCACTACTACTACTGTAGTTTGAAGCCACCTATCATCGACCTTATTAGTAGAAACAAGAGCTTAGACACTGCATGTTAATGACCATTACTGGGTGTAAAGTGCTGGCATTACTGGATATCTTGTTTTCCATGTTGGTGAAGAATGTTACATTTACTTGTTTTTGTTTCATTTGAATTAGCAGTATCTTAAAACATTTTAAGTCCAGCAAATAATGCTAGCATAGTGGCGTACGTAAATAGCGTATGTAACACTGGCGTAGCCCAGCAAATAATGCTAGCATAGTGGCGTACGTAAATAGCGTATGTAACACTGGCGTAGCCCAGCAAATAATGCTAGCATAGTGGCGTACGTAAATAGCGTATGTAACACTGGCGTAGCCCAGCAAATAATGCTAGCATAGTGGCGTACGTAAATAGCGTATGTAACACTGGCGTAGCCCAGCAAATAATGCTAGCATAGTGGCGTACGTAAATAGCGTATGTAACACTGGCGTAGCCCAGCAAATAATGCTAGCATAGTGGCGTACGTAAATAGGGTATATAACACTGGCGTAGCCCAGCAAATAATGCTAGCATAGTGGCGTACGTAAATAGCGTATATAACACTGGCGTAGCCAGCAAATAATGCTAGCATAGTGGCGTACGTAAATAGCGTATGTAACACTGGCGTAGCCCAGCAAATAATGCTAGCATAGTGGCGTACGTAAATAGCGTATATAACACTGGCGTAGCCAGCAAATAATGCTAGCATAGTGGCGTACGTAAATAGCGTATGTAACACTGGCGTAGCCCAGCAAATAATGCTAGCATAGTGGCGTACGTAAATAGGGTATATAACACTGGCGTAGCCCAGCAAATAATGCTAGCATAGTGGCGTACGTAAATAGCGTATATAACACTGGCGTAGCCAGCAAATAATGCTAGCATAGTGGCGTACGTAAATAGCGTATATAACACTGGCGTAGCCAGCAAATAATGCTAGCATAGTGGCGTACGTAAATAGCGTATATAACACTGGCGTAGCCAGCAAATAATGCTAGCATAGTGGCGTACGTAAATAGCGTATATAACACTGGCGTAGCCAGCAAATAATGCTAGCATAGTGGCGTACGTAAATAGCGTATGTAACACTGGCGTAGCCCAGCAAATAATGCTAGCATAGTGGCGTACGTAAATAGCGTATGTAACACTGGCGTAGCCAGAAAAAAGGCATTGGGTGTGCAGCAGCAAATACTGGGTGTGCCAGATTTATCAACAGCGTTACACCTCCAGAAACATTCAAAAGAATATACCTCTCAAACACACAACACACAAACACCGCAAAAACATAACACACACAGACATTAACAATGAGCTGAACAGTAGTAGAGAAACAGTGTAAAGTAGAGAACAAGAACATAGTGAAATATAATACACTATAACGTATATTACATATCCACATTACACATGATCAACAAAACTATTTAACCAGCATCTGCACACAACATTTGGGTGTAGCAGCAGAGTAAAGCAGTGGCTCTTAAACTTTTTGTCTGACGAGCCCACAAAAAAACCTTATGAGGTCTGGCGACCCCATGATTGCCCCAAACGCCTTGTAATAGCATTGGGCAGACTAGACCTGTCCATTCTTTAGGCTGGCTAATAGCACAAGAAATGTGGCTAGTAATGTTGTTTTGTTTTGATTAACAAAGTGGGAAAAAGTAGAATTTGCCAGTTTCTCCATGAGCTTTTTTCAAACATGAGCAGTAAGATGTTATTCAGTCTCTCTGTAAGCATTGTAGCTCTGCTGGTGGATATTCTTTTTCATCCTTATTAGCAGCAGTTAGCACTACCGCAATGCTTCCTGGACAAGGGGTTACAGCCAGGTCAGTAGCTTTCCAGGTGACGGCAATTGTTGGGTTGCACCGGCACACCCTGGCACACCCGTGGCTATGCCACTGGTATGTAAGGTTAATAATAGACTAGTTCCTGACACACAAATAAATAGTACTAGCACATCGACACTTGGTGTTTCTTCAGCAGCAGGTACAACAGAAACACATACAGTTCAGTGTAAAACTGTGTGTAAATCTCATGGCTGTGTCATAAATTTTATGGCTGATAATGTCTTACGAATCTCATGGCTGGTAATGTGTCATGAATCTCATGGCTGGTAATGTGTCATGAATCTTAGGGCTGCTAATGTGTCATGAATCTTAGGGCTGGTAATGTGGCATGAATCTTATAGATGCTAATGTGGCATGAATCTCATGGTTGTTAATGTGTCATGAATCTCATGGCTGTTAATGTGTCATGAATCTCATGGCTGGTAATGTGTCATGAATCTCATGGCTGTTAATGTGTCATGAATCTCATGGCTGTTAATGTGTCATGAATCTCAGGGCTGCTAATGTGGCATGAATCTCATGGCTGGTAATGTGTCATGAATCTCATGGCTGCTAATGTGTCATGTGAATCTCTTGGCTGCTAATGTGTCATGAATCTCAGGGCTGCTAATGTGGCATGAATCTCATGGCTGCTAATGTGTCATGAATCTCATGGCTGCTAATGTGTCATGAATCTCATGGCTGCTAATGTGTCATGAATCTCAGGGCTGCTAATGTCTTTATGTTTCTCTAACAGGTGTGTGCTCAACTGCCCAGGGTAGGCCCCTCCCTCTACTGCTATCTTACCTGTCTGGCATGACATTTAATACTCACCTGTGTGGCTAACTCATACTGCATCCATTTCAACAAACTGCCTGCTTATTTAACTGATTTTAACTGATGTTACTATTACTATTATTATTAAGCCTGATGTGTGGTACAATGGGTGCTCTCCCCACATGTGCAAGTGTCTTGCATTTATTTATTTATCTATTTATTTTAATTGTCTTGTATTTATTTATTTATTTATTTATTTATCTATTTATTTTAATTGTTAAGGAAATGTTGGAGGAAACTGCAAAGGCTTGCCAGTGGTCTTGGATGAGAGGCATGTTGTTGGCATGGTGAAAGCCATGGGGGAAAGCGATAGGTAGGTGCTGCTGAGTGGATCATGTAAACGGCCCCAGCAGCCCCAGTCACTGTAACGGTAGCCGGCTGGTACAGGTTAACCCTTGTTGAGCATCTGTCTGTACGGCTCCAGTTGGCCATCCCCTCAGCTGCTCTGTCCTGTACAGCTCACATGCGGTTGCGTGAATAGCTGTAGTCAGCGGCCAGTTGTGCGTGTTACACCTGGGAGTAGGGACTAACAGCCTGAACTATTTACTTGATTATAGATAGTGTAGGGTAGGTGTAATAGCTATAGTTTCTCCCTAAGGTGCTCTTCCTACATGCACAAGTACTTTGTGTTCTTTGTAAACTTACTGCTCCTTTAGGAGTATTTTATCCATTCGGATCAGCTGCAGGTGATACTTTCATCCCTCATCCAAATGATGGATTTACAAATATTACCCTGCTACACCCATTCCCTTACTTCAATCGCACGCACCAGGACATTCATGTAAGCAGTGTTCAATATCCACCTGAGCATATTCCAGACCATATTAACCATGAAATTCAGGCAAAAAGTTTTATAGTACCACTATTTTTTACCTCTTTTCTGTTATTTTATTCAGGTATCTCCCAATGGAGGTCTTTGGCTCGGTCAGTTATCCTCTCCAAACAGTGATGTTATCGTCCCCTTTTCCACACTTATTAACTATATAGAGAGAGGAAACGTTTCCTATCAGCAGTACACAACAGGTGATGTTCTTCACACTGCAACTCGAGACATCAGCTCCTACTTCCCCAACGTGACCTTCACTGCTTCCTGGGTGCTTGTGGTCACTTGGGACAGGGTGGTGTATTATGAGCTAAACGACAGAGTAACCAATGACCAAGTAAGTACCCTTTGTTAAATGACCAATAAGCCCAAAAGTTCATGGTAGTGTGTTTGGTCCACATGAGAGTGAGGTAGTGTGCTTGGTCCACATGTGAGAGTGAGGTAGTGTGTTTGGTACACATGTGAGAGTGAGGTAGTGTGTTTGGTCCACATGTGAGAGGCACTATGCTGTCATGACACAGTGGTGCGTAGCAGACTATGGGTTTAACTAGCCCAGCCTTTGGGAGCAAGAGCTGATGGGTTAATGGCATGGCCGATTACCAGCGTTATTTAGAATTCAATGTATGAAACTAGTCATTTCAGACAGAAAACTCTCAGAATAAAAATATATAGGTGTTTGTTTACTTTGTTTAAAAATCAGATTTTCACAGTATAACACTTTGTAACAAGCTCACATGTAAGGAGTGGTAGTAAAATGGAATGTTATGTGCTAACATACAAGGTTTCATTTAAGCTGTATTCCAACCTGATGATATAACAAAGAGCAAGAATGAATCTGTTGCATTTCATCAGTATGCACGTCAAATTAACTGAGAAACAAACAGGATCACACAGTTACATTGATATGCCGTATACATTTTCTATGCACCACTATTACCACAGATCATTTCAATTCATATAAAGAACAATAACTTTTACACACACATGTGAAGTACTGACACTGTATGTTGAGTACCAACCCTTTTTTGTCTTTTTGTTGCCCTTTGGTTTCCTATTCTACACTGTGTTACTCAAGTTGACCAGTAGGTGGCAGTCTAAGCCCAGATATAATTCTGTGTAGCTGGTAGGGACCAAAGATCATAGAAAAACATACAAAAAATGTGAAATGGTGAATGAGCAGTTACGTGCAATGAAGTTGTGAGCAAGAATACATAAAAATTCTTAGTAGCACACAGTTGAGGACTCTCCTTTATTCAAGTCTGAAACACACACACACACACACACACACACATTGTTGACTAGTTTCTGCTTATTGGTTTTCAGGAGGCGACATTCCAGGCGGTTCTGATTTCTGACGGTGATTTATCGTTTGTCTTAATGAACTATGGGGACATTTCCCCACCACCACGGGGAGCGCTGGTGAGATGACCAAACTGTTTTTGTTGCTGTTTTTGTAACCATTGTTATTTCTGTTCTGTTATTGTTATTAGTTTTGTTATTTAAGAAAAAGTTCTGACTTTAGCCTTTGCTTCCATGCTTCTTTAGATTGGATATTCGAAAAATTATTTTAATGAGATTGTACTTCTAAACGACTGCTATCCAAATGGCACTATTGATTATGTGAACTTAAAAACATCCAGCAACATCAACATCCCGGGACGATGGGCCTTCCCAACCTCATTAGAGTCAACCTTCAGCTGTGAGCATTGCTTTACTTCAGCTGTTTAGTCTTTAGTCATTCTCTCTACAGTTAACAAATACCTCAGGATTTGTTTCATTAGTTCCCCCATCTTGAATGCAGCTGAAGCCTTCAAACTAAAGCTGGTTGGTCTGAGCTGAGCATTGGGAACTGTTGTAGAAACTACAGAACTTAACCACAGTGGTTGCAAATGTTTGTGTTTCACCTGTGTCATTAACTGCACTCTGTTGGCTCACACTTTGCTGTTTTAAACCATGTTGGTTCACACAAACAAAGGTTTTGGTTAACACTTGCATTGCACCTACATAGTCCAACAGAGTTAGCAACTATGTGATTTTAAAATTACTGACCTTATTATGTTTTTAATCTATTTTCTGCAGGTGCCTATCCTTTAGTTCCACAACCAGGTAAACATAGTATCACACCTTTTCCCCATACTCTTCTCCTTTTAATTCCATATTTATTGCTGCCTAACTTTAGTAAAACATTTTTCAGTAATCAGTGTAAATAAGGCAAGAGCAGCTTGCTATAATTATGCCTCGTGCTTCATGTGGACTGATATAACACACAACATGAGACTGAACTGACCCAAACAGCTGGTATGGTAGTGGGGCAGCTGTGGTCTAGCAGTTAGGGAGTTGGTCTTGCAATCGGAAGGTTGCTGGTTCGAATGATGAGCAAGGGCTCTAACCGCCACACTGCTCCAGGGACTGTAACTGAAACCCTGTAAATATCTGTAAGTTGCTCTGGATAAGAGTGTCAGCTAAGTGTAATGTAATGTAATGTTTCAAACACTGAGACATGTTTACGCATATCAGTGCCAAACCATGCATGGATATGCCTAAACACACATTATGCACAACAGGCCAGACTGATTTCACTGTCTGAGATGCAACTTGCCAGGTACACGTCCACATGCAGAAGGTTTGCAAGTAGGTGTTATGTGCGCTATCGCCATCCAGTGGACAAAAATGATAGAGCAAGGCTTTAACTATGGGTTTCCTTCTGTGCTCCTGGCCGTAGCCAGCTATGAGCCCACCAAGGTCCAGACCTCGGTTATAATTTAGATCTAAAAATAAATTTGTACGCTAAATATTCAACTGGATAAAAACAATAAAGATTAACTTAAAAATGTCTCAGTGAAAAGTGCATTGTTAATTCAGTTAAACATTGATATTGTGTCTTCTGTGCCTATTTAGTGCGTGCATGTGTGAGAAATATGAGCGTCATAAAAGTCTTCTATAGCCTATAGGCTTTGAAGCAGCACACGTGCTACTGTAATGTTCATCAGTCATCAAAACTGATCATTTTCAGTTCAAAGACCACTAAAAATAAGTTCAGCAAAACATCTCTCATGTGACGTGTAATTCACCCCCTACCCCATATTTCAATATGTTGAAAGTTCTTCACACAACTCAGTAGTTTTGCAATCTAGGCTATGCCCTGTCTGTAATCTCTCATAATTTGTCTGCAACTGCACTATTGTGCTCTATGGGGTCTCAAGTAAAGTGTAATTAAGGAGAACATACACAGATGGAGTGTTTTAACCAGAGAGGAATACGTGCATTGGGTTTTTATATGTATTGGGTTTATCGTGCTGAAATACATTGTTTACTGTATTTTCCATAGACTATTTTGTGGGCATGCATAAAGGATTGATCAAGTACATAGACTACACAAAGTTGTCCAACCAGAAATGAACAGGTATATAAGTTGGTTATGTATTGTAATACAACTGTGTACTGTATTTCCCATAGAGCATGTTGTGGGCGTGCGTCTGCAAGTTTCCTCAGCTGAACGCCTGAATGAGACTGCGGTTGAGGAGCAGATCCTGAAGCCAGTGAGTAAAGCAGGACTACTGCTGTCTGTGACTGGTGGCCATGCTCATGTGACACACTGCACTCACTAACACAACTGGGCCATCTAGGCCACTCGTGTGTAGGAGATGGCATCTTTGCTCTAGTTCACATGCTGGCTCCAGCACCAGTAAGTGTTTACCACATACACTGAACCTTGGTGTGCTGTGTGTTCTCAGCTCAGAGACCTCTTGAGACAGCGTGGAGTAGACGTGTCTGGGATACGCCTGCGAAGGCTTGTTGAGAAACAGCCCTGAGAGAGAGGGAAGAAAGAGACAGAAGAGAAGAGAGGATGAAGAGAGAGAAGGGGTGATGAAGAGAGAGAAGAGAGGATGGAGAGAGAGAAGAGAGGATGGAGAGAGAGAAGAGAGGATGGAGAGAGAGAAGACAAGATGGAGAGGGTGAAAGCTACAGATTCAGCACATGGAGTCCATCATTAGGGGGTTCACTGGAAGCCTAATAACAAAGTCAGGACTTTGATTGACATACAACCTGCTTACAACCTGCTTGACATACAACCTGCTAACATAATCTTACATTAAAATATTTGTTAAAACATAAATACAGAAAGGAGTAGTAACATGCTGTGTTCCTTTAAACTTTAAAAATTATTTTAAAATGTTTTGTAAGAGGAAAGAAACACACACACACGCACACAGACACACACACACACACACACAAAAACACACACACACAAACACTCACACACGCACTCACACACACACACGCATGCACACACGCACACACAAAAACACACACACACAAACACTCACACACGCACTCACACACACATGCACACAAACACACACAAACACCCTCACAGACACGCATGCACACAGACGCACACACGCATGCACACACACACACACACACATACACACACACACACAAGCTCTCATGGTCACAGTGGCAGGTACAGTAAGTGTATAGTGATGGGTGGGCACAATTGAAGGCGTAGGTGTGGGTTTTACTTCAAAGACTTTATTCTTTCTTTTTTTCTTTCTTTCTTTCTTTCTTTCTTTCTTTTCCAGTATGTAACTTGCTTGTATAATTTCTATTGTTCACTCTGAATGGTACTACTTTATGTTTCTCAGGCTGGATAAAGTCAGATGTGTTCATGATGCAGTATCAGCTCTCACTTGTCATTATGGGTTAAGGTGAAATACACACACACACACACACACACACACACACACACACACACACACACACACACACGCTCTCATGGTCACAGTGGCAGGTACAGTTAGTGTATAGTGATGGGTGGGCACAATAGAAGGCGTAGGTGTGGGTTTTACTGCAAAGACTTTATTCTTTCTTTCTTTCTTTCTTTCTTTCTTTCTTTCTTTCTTTCTTTCTTTCTTTCTTTCTTTCTTTCTTTCTTTCTTTCTTTCTTTCTTTTCCAGTATGTAACTTGCTTGTATAATTTCTATTGTTCACTCTAAATTGTTCTATTGGATGTTTCTCAGGTTGGTGTATCAGGTATCAGGTGTATCACTTGTCATCATGGCTTAAGGTGAAATAAGGCACACACACACACACACACACACACACACACACACACACACACATGCACAGATGCATCAATATAGCCACATAAACTCCCTAAGGCAGAGGTATGTGGTATCTTGTTACACATTGTTCCTACTTTTGATTGTTGTATATTTGTCATAATATTATCTCAGTGTGTTTTGCACAGCATGCACGAGTTCCGTTCTATGCTGGTATATTTATATTACAGTTTTTTAAAGTTTGCTTAAACACTAAAATGCAAAGTTTCCCACAATTAATGAAACCCAAAACTCAAGTAAGAAAACATCGGCTCAGGTTGGCACCACTCTAAGCACATTTGCAGCTTCACACTTCTTTCAAAATACTACATACAGTGATTTGCTAAACAGTAAACACACTTATATGCCTTACACACGTGATTACATTGTAATGTCACATTTTTTCAATTTCTAAACACTAGCTATCAAATTACCACACCTTTGCAGCCAACTGGTTAAACACAATCGTCAGATGCGAGAACACTAAGGGCCAAAATGCAAAACTTAGCAATCAGCCTTAAACACTGTAAAATAGGGGCGTTACCCTGACTTGAATAGCAATGTAAGGCAGTGTTGTAGCATGAGCAAGCGAAAGAGGAACAGTGAAGATGAGAGAGAGAGTGAGGGGTAACAAAGGGAAGACATAAATACTGTCACTGCAAGGTATAATGGGAGGGGAGCATGGACAGAGAAGACGAGGACTAAATTGATTACATGCGAATGACATTGGTTGACTACCTTGAAAACCATAGGCCACCAAATTGGACACAGATTATTATTCCAGTAGCTTTTTGTCTCCAACAATACTTTACTGTGTTTACTGTGAACGTGGTTCTTTGTAGAAATGGCTGTGTTTCAATGTTCAATATGCAGCCATACAACAAGTAAACACTTTAGCATATTGACTGTTTTTGCATTGAAAGTAAAAACAATAGCAATTGAAATATATTATTGAAGTATTGTGTCATATGGTGTGTTTTATGAATGTATTCATGTCATCTCTGAAAAAAAATGTAACCCAGATTATGTCATTAGAAAAGTGAGTAACAAAGTGTTTAGGATTGTGGCCAGCTGTGCTCTAGGTGGCCAGCTGTGGTGTAGTGCTTAGGGAGTTGGTCTTGGGATCAGAGAGTTGCAGGTTCAAATCCCACCCTACCCATGACTGAAATGCCCTTGAGCAAGGCATCTGACCCCATACTGCTCCAGGGACTGTAACTGAAACCCTGTAAATGAATGTTGCTCTGGATAAGAGCGTCAGCTAACTGCAACACTATAAGAAGTTACATTATTAAGATATATGTGCAAATACCCCTTATTCATGCAATGGAAGAACGCTGTAATCACACTGATGCAGCATCCATGCAAGGATGAATTTCCATGCCAGGAACTTTTTTTTATGTTGCCTAGCAGATGAAAACGTCGCCTACGACGTGGATGAAATCCTGTGGCTGTCTAATTTTTTATGTTTTCAACATATAGCTACAGATTTCTTTTTTATTATTTATGATTGTCCAAATTGGTTTTCAAAGTCATGTGAACATAGTAAAATACTATGACGATCAGTAGGATATGTTTTGTTTGGAATATACCTTGTTCTCAAACTGTAATATGTATGGAAAGAATAACTGTGTAGAGAAATAAACATTTTCATTGGTGTGCAGAATTGGTGTCATTACATGTAGTTTTTGGTGAATGTAGTATATTTTACTTTGTCCGTGTACTTTACATGACCATCACGAAAGTGCAAAGTGTTTTGCATTGTTTACCACTGTGTCTAACTCATTCAAACACAAATACAAGATATGACTCATGTGTGTGCAATTTGGCACCAAAATAGCATTTTTATATATATGTGTACAGTTTTGAAAGAAGAATAGCATTTTGCAATAGATCTCTGAGGTGTTCTGGAAATTGGGTGTATGGTTGCATTAACTGTGTGTAGTGTTTTAATAAAATGAGCCCAGTGTGTAAAATTGTGCTTAAGCAATTGTAAAAAACTGTAAGCTGGTACATATCGCAGGAGTTTCTTACACTGCAGCCCGTTTCCATGGCTGCAGGTGGATCAGAGGTGTGAAAGCCAGGTTCAGAAGGTAAAAACCCTGCCACAAAGTTGATCCAACCAGCTCTGAATCAGCTGATTGTAATGAGCACTCAAGACAGGTAGATCAGCTACTCAGTGAAGTCACAACATTGCTCTACCACACACTCATCACACTAACAGTTCCCACATTTCAATACACTGCGGCGGTCATACCATGTACCACTATGCTGTACATCCAGTTGCAATAATAATGGCTTTACATGTCACTGGAATCAGTAAACATTCCTAACACAAAGTCAAAAATCTTCTCACATTACCAGGAGTGTTACACCGATGCAGTCTTCTACAGGACTATACACATGATCTTTTTATTGGGTGTAACTAAAGGTCAAAAGAAGAAGGTGGAAGGCACGCTTTGTGGAAACACAAACATATAAAAAGGCCTTGAAAAAGATCTGTTGAGGTAACTTCATTTTATTATGACACCTATTACCACACATTTGAATTATGTAATCTGAACCTTAGGCATGTAAATAGAACCAAAGAAGACAATTTGCGTTAGATCAATGAAATGAAATTACTTTAACTGAAAGTATTTTGATTATTTTGTCTGCAAGCTAAATCTTGCTGAACCGATTTATTTTACGTATGTAATTCAGGCTGTAGTTTAATATGTTGCTTTAACTATTAATATTTATGTTAACTGGACAACTTTATTTACTTCAGTGAAAGTCATTACAACTGAATTTGAAAATCAACTCCTTTAATTGATCACAGAAAGCATGCCAAAACCTTTTTGGCAAAAACTAATTTTAGATTTGTACTGATTTTCTTCTGGGAACAAAAAGGTCCACCTACAGTTATAATCTAATGAACTAATACTCATTATCTTTCTAAGACCAATGATAATTATGTTTTAATATTATCAAATGTACAAACACACAGGTACACACTTTTCAATACAGAAATACAATTTCATGATTAAATCTTGTTTAGGTAATTGAATCTTTGAAATACTAGCAATTGTAGTTAATTTCTTTTGCCAAAACAACAGGAGCAAAAGGCTGTTCAAGTTCATACATGCCAGCCAAAGCCAGTACAGTCCCTAAGGAAAGGGACACGTGGGTGACAGTTAGTTTGACACCTAAAACACAAAGACATGCGGGAAGCACACACATCTCTATTCGTGACCAACACTGATGCTCTGGTGGAAAAGAGACCCTTCTTTACTTTACAGTGGTGTGTATAACATTAGGACACTTGAAGTCATCCTCTCCTGCATGAAATACGGTAAGTGCTGTTGATCTTTTCCAATATAGAGAATAAGAGGTGAGTGCTGTACAAAGCCAAGCCATCCATCAATTCATACGGTAACTGGAGGAAAGAAAAGATATTTTTTATACTGGTACACATTTAATCACACTAAAGGAGTCTGGTGATTGCAACTGACATAAAATGCATGTCATCTAAATGATCTCATACTTTCACAGGTGCATGTGATGAGATCTGTGAAAAAGGGAGCAAAAACATGATGATGAATCCACTTTCATTGTGCCTTATAGTGGCATGGGGTAAGATTTGTCATATTTCTGTATGAAAACATTTAGCAATATATCCAAGTTCTATTGTTTATATTGTCTAGTTTATTGTTTATTTCTGAGATGTTTAAACTCAAACATCTTTAATCAACCATTTTGATGTTAACCATTTTGACCTTTAACCATTTTGATGTTAATATGGTGTTTGATAATTTGTTGATGTTAATATGGTGTTTGATAATTTGTTGATGTAAATATGGTGTTTCACAAGTACTAGTTTGAAGTCACATATCATCGACCTTATTAGTAGAAACAAGAGCGTAGACACTGCATGTTACTGACCCTTACTGGGTGTAAAGTGCTGGTATTAGTGGATATCTTGTTTTCCATGTTGGTGAAGAATGTTACATTTACTTGTTTTTGTTTCATTTGAATTAGCCACTTTAAGTCCAGCAAATAATGCTAGCATAGTGGCGTACGTAAATAGCGCATGTAACACTGGCGTAGCCCAGCAAATAATGCTAGCACAGTGGCGTACGTAAATAGCGTATGTAACACTGGCGTAGCCCAGCAAATAATGCTAGCACAGTGGCGTACGTAAATAGCGTATGTAACACTGGCGTAGCCCAGCAAATAATGCTAGCATAGTGGCGTACGTAAATAGCGTATGTAACACTGGCGTAGCCCAGCAAATAATGCTAGCATAGTGTTTACATAGTGCTCATAGTGCTTACAAATAAATACAACCCCAATTCCAATGAAGTTGGGACATTGTGCTAAATGTAAATAAAAAATAAATGCTATAATTCTTAAACCATACAAGCAATATATGTGTTTGAGAGTAGTCCAAGGACAACATATCAGTTATTGAAACTGGATTTTGTTGTTGTTGTATAGAATATTTATGGTCATTTTAAATTTTAGGCCAGCAACATATCTCAAAAAAGTTGGGACAGTGTCAATAATAGGCAGGCAAAGTTGAGTAAGACTAAAAAAAACAACAGAGGACACTCCACAGTTAAATATGTTCACTGACAAGACGATTTTTGTACAAAATGGGCTTTATTTCTTTCCTTGACATGATTTCAGCAGTCCGACTGGTAGGTGTCTTCTTCATCATGTTTTACTTTTTATTTTGCTTAAAATGTGACAGATCTGGACAGCACACTGGCCATTTTAGCATCCGGTTGGCCTTATGAATGAGCCACATTGTTGGAATGTTGTATAGAATGCAGTTTGACCTCATATATATTATATTATTATTATATTATATTATATTTAACACAATGTCCCAACTTCATCGGAATTGGGGTTGTAGTACAAGCACATCATGAAGTGAGTGTGTATATCATGACTGGTAATGTGTCGTGAATCTCATGGCTGCTAATGTGTCAAAAATTTCATGGCTGCTAATGTCTCGTGAATCTCATTGCTGGTAATGTGTCATGAATCTCAGGGCTGCTAATGTCTCATGAATCTCAGGGCTGGTAATGTGTCATGAATCTCAGGGCTGGTAATGTGTCATGAATCTCATGGCTGCTAATGTGTCATGAATCTCATGGATGTTAATCTGTCATGAATCTCATGGCTGCTAATGTATCATGAATCTCATGGCTGGTAATGTGTCATGAATCTCATGGCTGCTAATGTGTGATGAATCTCATGGATGGTAATGTGTCATGAATCTCATGGCTGCTAATGTCTCGTGAATCTTATTGCTGGTAATGTCTCATGAATCTCAGGGCTGGTAATGTCTCATGAATCTCATGGCTGGTAATGTCTTATGAATCTCAGGGCTGGTAATGTCTCATGAATCTCATGGCTGGTAATGTCTTATGAATCTCAGGGCTGCTAATGTGTCATGAATCTCATGGCTGCTAATGTGTCATGAATCTCATGGCTGCTAATGTGTCATGAATCTCATGGCTGCTAATGTGTCATGAATCTCAGGGCTGCTAATGTGTCATGAATCTCAGGGCTGCTAATGTGTCATGAATCTCATGGCTGCTAATGTGTCATGAATCTCAGGGCTGCTAATGTGTCATGAATCTCATGGCTGCTAATGTGTCATGAATCTCATGGTTGCTAATGTGTCATGAATCTCAGGGCTGCTATTGTGTCATGAATCTCAGGGCTGCTAATGTGTCATGAATCTCAGGGCTGCTAATGTGTCATGAATCTCATGGCTGGTAATGTGTCATGAATCTCAGGGCTGCTAATGTCTTTGTGTTTCTATAACAGGTGTGTGCTCCACTGCCCAGGGTAGGCCCCTCCCTCTACTGCTATCTTACCTGTCTGGCATGACATTTAATACTCACCTGTGTGGCTAACTCATACTGCATCCATTTCAACAAACTGCCTGCTTATGTAACTGATTTTGACTGATGTTACTATTACTGCTCCTTTAGGAGTATTTTATCCATTCGGATCAGCTGCAGGTGATACTTTCATCCCTCATCCAGATGGATTTACAAATATTACCCTGCTACACCCATTCCCTTACTTCAATCGCACGCACCAGGACATTCATGTAAGCAGAGTTCAATATCCACCTGAGCATATTTCAGACATATTAACCATGAAATTAAGGCAGAACGTTTTATAGTACCAGTATTTTTACTGTGTTTTTTTTTTTCAGGTATCTTCCGATGGACACCTCGATTTCAGTTTGTTTCAGTTAGATTTTATCGCCCCCTTTTTCGTATATAAAGACTATAGAGAGAGAGGAAACGTTTCCTATCAGCAGTACACAACAGGTGATGTTCTTCACACTGCAACTCGAGACATCAGCTCCTACTTCCCCAACGTGACCTTCACTGCTTCCTGGGTGCTTGTGGTCACTTGGGACAGGGTGGTGTATTATCAGACAAATGACACAGTAACCAATGACCAAGTAAGTACCCTTTGTTATATGAGCAGCAAGCCCAAAATGCCATAGAAGAGAGTAAGGACCACATCATGTGAGAGGCAGTGTGCTTGGTCCACATGTGTGTGTAGTGTGCTTGGTGCACATGTGAGAGTTAAGTAGTGTTCTTGGTCCACATGTAAGAGGCAGTGTGTTTGGTTAACGTGTGTGGTAGTGTGCTTAGTCCACATGTGAGTGTGTGGTAGTGTGTTTGGTCCACATGTGAGAGTGAGGTAGTGTGTTTGGTCCACATGTGAGAGTGAGGTAGTGTGTTTGGTCTACATGTGAGAGTGAGGTAGTGTGTTTGGTCCACATGTGAGAGTGAGGCAGTGTGTTTGGTTAACGTGTGTGGTAGTGTGCTTAGTCCACATGTGAGTGTGTGGTAGTGTGTTTGGTACACATGTGAGAGTGAGGTAGTGTGTTTGGTGCACATGTGAGAGTGAGGTAGTGTGTTTGGTCCACATGTGAGAGTGAGGTAGTGTGTTTGGTCTACATGTGACAGGTAGTGTGTTTGGTCCACATGTGAGAGTGAGGCAGTGTGTTTGGTTAACGTGTGTGGTAGTGTGCTTAGTCCACATGTGAGTGTGTGGTAGTGTGTTTGGTCCACATGTGAGAGTGAGGTAGTGTGCTTAGTCCACATGTGAGAGTGAGGTAGTGTGTTTGGGCCACATGTGAGAGTGAGGTAGGGTGTTTGGTACACATGTGACAGGTAGTGTGTTTGATCCACATGTGAGAGTGAGGTAGTGTGCTTAGTCCACATGTGAGAGTGTGGTAGTGTGTTTGGTACACATGTAAGAGTGAGGTAGTGTGTTTGATCCACATGTGAGAGTGAGGTAGTGTGCTTAGTCCACATGTGAGAGTGAGGTAGTGTGTTTGGGCCACATGTGAGAGTGAGGTAGTGTGTTTGGGCCACATGTGAGAGTGAGGTAGTGTGCTTGGTCCACATGTGAGAGGGTGCTTGTGGTCACTTGGGACAGGGTGGCGCATGATCAGACAAATGACACAGTAAGCACAGCAAGCACGATCATTTGAATTTATGTAACGTACAGCATCTTAAACACACACACACACACACGGGCACACACACACATACATTAGGACACTTGAAGTCATCCTCTCCTAATGGTACACTTACACACACACACACACGCATGCACATTTTTGACCAGATTCTGCTTACCGTTTTTCAGGAGGCGACATTCCAGGCGGTTCTGATTTCTGACGGTGATTTATCGTTTGTCTTAATGAACTATGGTGACATTTCCCCACCACCACGGCGATGGATGGTGAGATGACCAAATATTTTGTTGCTGTTATTGTTATTTCTGTTAAATGTTTTGTAATTGTTATTAGTTTTCTTATTAACAAAAAGTTCTGACTTTACCCTTTGCTTTTTCAGATTGGATATAGATACAATCAGACTTTTGTATCTCTAAACGTCTGCTATCCAAATGGCCCTATTGACGCTGTGAACTTAAACACATCCAGCAACATCAACATCCCGGGACGATGGGCCTTCCCAACCTCATTAGGGTCAACCTTCAGCTGTGAGCGTTGCTTTACTTCAGCTGTTTACTCTTTATAATTCTCTCTACAGTAAACAAAACCTCTTAAATTGAGGATTTGTAACATTAATTCCCCCATCTTGAATGCATCTGAGGCCTTCACGCTAAAGTTGGTTGGTCTGAGCTGAGCATAGGGAACTGTTGTAGCAACGTAAGCCCAGTTGCAAATGTTTGTGTTTCACCTGCGTCATTAACTTCACTATGTTGGCTCACACTTTGTTGTTTTAAACCATGTTGGTTCACACAAACAAAGATTTTGGTTAACACTTGCATTGCAACTACATAGCCCAATAGAGGTAGCAACTATGTGATTTTAAAATTACTGAGTCTATTATGTTTTTAATCTATTTTTTGCAGGTGCATATCCTTCCGTTCCACAACCAGGTAGGTACCCCTCTTCTTTTAATTCCATATCGATCGCACCTAAGTCAAGTAAAACATTTTTCAACAATCAGTGTAAATGAGGCAAGAGCCGCTTGTGTATGTATCTTATGTCTCATGTGGACTGATACAAGACACAACGTGAGACTCAACCCATTTCCAACCAGATGCATAGTGGTACATGGTATGTCCATTGCAGTGTGCTGTGAAGTTAAGCACAAAGGGAATTATAGTGCTCTTATGAAATTAATGTCCACTTTGTAGTTGTAGGCAAAGGAGCAAATCTGGTAAAAATTATATGCTTACAGAGGTTGGCGTAGTGGTCCTACATGGCAGATTTGAAACTTTCTCCACCTAAAATACTGGCAATTCAATCTATTTAAGAATTTATGAGAATGTTTTAGAATTTTTCAAGGCATAGTCTGCAGATGACGTACACCACATTTCTTGACAATCGGATGAATGCCCTTGGAGGAGTTAGTTTACTTTCGCTCTCTGCTTGCATAAAATGTGACCGACAGAGAGGGGCATGTTTTAATGTGTTTGATGCGGGTCTTGTGAGGCAATGTAGGGGTAAAAGATTTGTGTTTAAGAGGTTAAAGTAGTGGTCCTACATGATAAATTTGATGTGATGTGATGTACAATAATGTATATCACATGTACAATATTTCCTAGATGGTGCTACATGGCAAATGACCATTTATGGACTGTGTGTACGCCATGTTGAGCCCAAGGTACAAATAAATGTTGGTCTTCCTAATTGCAACAGTTAGCGAGTTCTTTCACAAATTATTGTGGTCTTCCTGCCTCTTTGGAGAACCAGGACAGAGGGAGGGTACATATACATAATACATATTTAGAGAATGCAGTGTCGGCTACGTCACCTAGGGTGGGTTGTCCCTAGGATTAAAAGTTTGGCTAAGCTAACCCCTTTTGGTCACAGTAAACACACAGGTTCGGTACATTACCCAAAGAACGGAGACGTGTTCCACAAAATAATTTATTGCAAATACTCAAAAAACCAAAACATAGAGCACATCAGACAATTGCTCATACTCGTTACATCTGGAGTAGGGGGCTGTGTTTTGCAGTAGCCAACCCACAATGCCAGTCAATGGCTTAGTAACACAGACACTGGCGGGGATGTAGCAGGCAATTAGGACTGCCACACAAAAGGGGAAGAAGGGTCCAAAATAAACACCACACAAAGCAAAAACACTACCAACCAAAAAAGAGACACCCGGTCTGCACACTGCAAAAGAAGGTGAAGGGACTCCCACCACCAGAGGGTCAGCCTGTAGCCTGCTGAAGCCGCACGACTTCTGTAGATGAAAAGACAGAGAGCACATTAATCATACGCACAACAACATACACTCATACACATACACATACACTCATGCACACATACAAACACCACATGTACTGTAACCCGGGTGTTAATGGGGGTTACCAAATGAAATAAAACGAAACAAAACAAACACAACAGGAAGACATTGGGGGCTATACAGCACTGCCTGGCATACAACTAGAAACCAAATCCAAAGTACAGTGGCCCCTTCGCTATAACGCAGTTTACTTTCCGCGGTGCCTCGCTATAACGCAGTTTACCTTTCGCGGTCCCTCGCTATAACGCCGTTTACCTTCCGCGGTGCCTCGCTATAACGCAGTTTACCTTTCGCGGTCTCACAGTTTCGTAGATTTTTTTTTTAGTGCATGCTTTTTTTTTTTTTTTACACGGCACGGCGAATGCCAACACATTACTAGTCTCCTGGTGTCCAGGTGCCCAGGTGCCAGCGGTCGAGGGCGGAGGGCCAGGTGTCCAGGTGATGGAGGTGGAGGGCCAGGTGCACAGTACAGTGGAGTGTGCAGAGCCAACTGGAGGGCCGGCCAATGAGAAGGCTGTAGGGCCAGGTGTCTTGGTGGCCATGGTGGAGGGTATAAGGCCAGGTAAAGAGGCAGCAGATGGTTGCCGTGTTACCATTCATGGTGCTCATTTCACATATACAATCATATACACATATTTCACATATACAATCATATACACATATTTCACATATACAATCATATACACATATTTCACATATACAATCATATACACATATTTCACATATACAATCATACAATTTTAACAATAGTTAAAACAGGTGTCTTTAATTCAAGTGACAAGTTAACTAGGAGTGCCTTAACTGGTCTGTGGGAGCCAGAATTCTTAATCGTTGGTATAGGGTCAAATACATATTTCACACAATGAAATGCAAATCAATTAATATATTTTCTATACTATGATTTTCTGGATTTTCTTTTTGATATTCTATCTCGCATTGTTAAAATAAACCTACCATTAAAATTATAGACTGCTCATTTCTTTGTCAGTGGGCAAACCTACAAAATCAGCAAGGGATCAAATACTTATTTCCTCCACTGTAAAGACACACATGCCAAACAATTCATATACACTTAGGATATACTTAGGATGTTGAGGCCTGGACATTTGGCATCAGAGAGGCAGATGGTGGATGTCCTCTGCCCTCCGGGATCCCCTCCACTGCCTCAGGACCCAACACTGCCAGCATCCCCTCCTTCTCTGGAGTGAGAGGAGGCAGGCATGTGCTGCCACCACCAGTCTTCTCTCTCCGCCCTGAGTGCTGCAGCCTTCTTCTTCCATAGTACTATGTAGTAGAATGCTAACTTAGGAAGTTGTTTGAGAAATGCACCCCAGGTGGGTTAAATCATTGAAAAACACTTACGCGGCAGACATGTTGCAGGAGCAGAGGTTCACCCTGCTACACCTGGGAACCAAAAGAGCTTATTCCATATCATCTGGATGGGGCTACATCCCCAACATGTTTTGTGTTCTCCGGTCTTTCAGTGTTCCAGGAATCCTCGATGAAAAAACTGGAAAAAAAACACCAGGAAAATCAAAAAGAAACAGCAAAAAACAAAAACAGACTAAATGCCTCACTAGCGGCAGTCATAATAATTTCCCACAAATTTTAAAATAACAAAAGTGAAAGTAAACATACTTTTCATAGGACATTCATCCAAATCCCTCCAAATTTGGTGTAGATTATTGCAGATGATGGCAAGACACAAGAGCTATCAAAGGATATATCTTGAGATGACTCATTTCAAAGTTACACCACAATCAGAATTGAACACATAGCTTAAAATAGCTTGACAGTCAATATCTTGGCTTCTAATCACTCACACTTCATAAAACTTTACACATTAAGGGCTCTATTTTCATGTTCATATGCGCATTGTTTGAAGTCTGTCGAGACAATAAGCTATTTTGACAATGGGAAAAGTGAACATTGCACCTGCCTAATGGTTCAAAAGGGTTGGTCTTAAGTTAGCTAATTAATCATAGGTGTGTTCAGTGCATAACATACACTAAACCAATCAAAGTGTATACTCTCATTGCCTGTAAGGTGAGACACTACAGGTGATAAGGGTAAAATTAAAAAATAGTAGATAGCTTTTCATCGGGCATTTATCCAAATCCCACCAGGACTTGTGAATGCAAGGCCCATCAATGTTTGGCATTGAGGCATTGAACAATCGATAATTCAATTAGCTTATTATGCAGAGTAGCCAAAAATCAATACTGTGTTGTGGTCATACCATGTACAACTGTGCGGTACATCTAATTTAATGTAGCATTATTTGCCTTCTACCCACAGCTTCTATAGGCAATGTGATTTGTTCTGAGAGCTTCATGGCCATTGAAGTGAGTAAAACACAGTCAGAAAAAATCAGAATACATGAGGACCACTTAAGACTCAACGACCCAACCTGCACCCTCTACTCCAATGGCACACATGTCTTCGCCAACATGTCTCTGAACACCTGTGGGACTGTCATGGAGGTGAATAAACCCCATCAACCATTCGAAAGATAATCAAGTCTTGTCTCCAAAATATTAACATTCTCTTACATATTTTTTTATAGGAAGATGACACCAATGTCATTTTCAAGAATGAAATTGTGTCTGTTGATAACCCAAATGACATCATCACCAGGCACCACCAGGTGGAGATAGAGTTCTCCTGCAAGTTCCCAAAAAAAAGTAGTGTGACCCTGAAGTTTGACGCCCACAGAAGCCCTTACGTATTTGTTGAAAAAGGATTTGGCACTTTCAGTTACCAGTTTGAGTTCTTCCAGTCTAGTCAGTTTCAAAATCTGGAGGACCCTAACTCCTATCCTCTAGAGTATGACCTTGGAGACATGATGTACATGCAAATTGAAGCAACCTCTCCGGTCAACAACACTGAGCTCTTTGTGGAGTCGTGCAAGGCCAGTCCCAGCGGTGACCCCAATGTCCATATTTCGTATTCAATCATCAGTAATGGGTAAGCTTCACACATGCTGTGGGTACTGGGTGTGCCTCTGTCACGTTTGGTTGGCTAATGAGTTCTCATCTCTACACGTAGATGCAATCAAGATGAAACAGTGCAGTTCTACTCCAGTCATGGCAACATAGTGAAGTTTGGAATGAAGGCCTTCAAGTTCATTGGATTGCATGATCAGGTAACAGATAGAACTAGACAACTCCTTAAATGTAATAAATGTGTCTCCTGTCCACAAGTCATCAGTTGTTAAAATTATTTCTCTGTCCAAAGGTGTTCATCACCTGTTCGGTCATCCTGTGTGATGCTGGCAATCCCAGCACCAGGTGTTCCAAGGGCTGCACCAACACCAGCCATAGCCACCACAGGAGAGAAGCGCCCATCCAGACCCTCAGCCACTTCATCTGCCAGGGGCCCCTGAGGCTACGCAGGACCACCAGCATCAGGGATGCTGCAAGCACAGGTCACCCACTATCTACCAGTGTCTACGGTCCTCTTGGTCCCACTATCTCCCTGTGTCTAGGGTCCTGTTGGGTCTTACAATTTCCCTGTGTCTAGGATCCTGTTGCGTCTTACTATTTCCCTGTGTCTGGGGTCCTCTTAAGTGTTCCTGAAATGCCCTAGAATAGTTCACAGCATGATTTCAGATGTCTTTATTCTTACATCTGCATGCCAGTGGCAAATAGTGTGTAACTGTTGTCTGTCTGTTTTCCTACAGTGACCATCAATGGTCTGGACATGAATCTCGTGTTCATTGCTGGATGCCTGCTGGTAGCTGTGGGTGTGTTGTGTGGTGTTCTGATCTACACTAAAAGACCCAAGGCGGTGTATCAGCCCCTGCCAACTTCTGACTACTAATGAAGGTGGCCTTAAGGCACAGCTGACTTTTTCCATATAAAACATGGGTTGACAAACTGCTTGTACTTGTTGTTTTTAATATTTGCTATAGGAATAAAGTTGACCTAACTTGACCTGATGTGATAACTGTTTAAGCAGGTACAGATCATTGATTCATGTAGGAGCACACAAGTGCCAAGTAGCCTACCAATGTATGCACCTGTGATTTGACAATTACAGTAGGTTTAGGTTTTCAATCAAGACTGCAAAGTTGTATACACCTTGTTATGCTCTTTATTTGGGTTTCTGAATTGGTTTTGTGTTATAGCTACTTCATTCATGAATGCATACATCTGTCGTTCACATATATAGTGATTTCATTTAATCATCTTCTGGATTGTGCCCTAACAGTGTGTATCCACATAAATATTCAAGTGAAGGTTTCTCTGTGAATCCACATAAATATTCCAGTAAAGGTTTCTCTGTGAATCCACATAAGTATTCCAGTGAAGGTTTCTCTGTGAATCCACATAAGTATTCCAGTGAGGGGTTTTTCACAGTGAACTCTTCTACACGTCTACACTTTCCCACACAGAGCCAGGGTCGTTCTGAATAGTGTGAGTGCTTAATCGTCACTTTTGTACTGTGAGCGCACAGCAATCACAAGTCTTCTAAGACTATACTGAAATGTATGTATCTCTGATGAAAGTAACTTTTATAACCTGTATATGTTTGAATTTTTCCTGTCTTGACAAAAATGTTTCTTTTTCTGTTAGTTTTTTTTTCCATTGCCTATTTGTAATCACAGAGCGCTACAGCAAAATAGATTCAGTATCTCAACTGGACGGGAACTGGTAAAATGAAGGACAAATAAAAAGAAAACAAAACTCTGCCGTAGTGAGATGTATTTTGTTATGTGCACAGTTTATGTGATTCATTTCAGTTCAAGCTCAAGCATTTGATGAGAGTGGCAAAAGAACAGTGAATGGACCAAAAACAACTGTACTCCAGCATGGTACAAGTGAAACATACCTCGTGTGAGCTCGCCCTGTGTCTGGGGAAACGCTGCAAGCTTACGTTTCATACGCCAAGTAAAGGTTAAATCAAATAACTTCACACAATACATGCATTAATATAATGGCATATTGTGTTCTAATATGCTAATCTCAAAACACATTATACTTGTGGGATCATTTTAGTTAGTGTATTCAGATACAGTAGATGCTTATTTCTTTGAACGTGCCAAAGAACCGGTAAATCCATAACTTCTGAGGTTTTGACAGATCTTTTTGTTTGATAAATGTCACAGTTACGCCACCTCTTATATAACAGCGTATTGCATGTCATTAAATGTTTCCTTACAGTTTTTCTCTATAGCTTTGGTACGTTTTTTGAATCTTTCTTGCAATTTGCAGAAGATTGAGTGCATTTCTCAAAACAGTTTGGACAAATAGCAAAACACCGTGGATCACCTGCAAAAGCCAGTCTCTTGCTCAAAATCTTTAGTTCATCCCTCAAAAGCAAGTTTTTGTGTCAATATACGTGTCAGCGCCATCAGAATGTTTAGTCATTGTGTCACTGTGTACAGATAAGACAGTCAAATTAATTTGTCATGTTGGCAATTAAATAGTGCACTTCAAAGGGACATTTTGATGTAAAATGTGGTTTAGGTGTGATGACAAGTGTTGTACATTTGACCTCATATAATGTATATGTGAGAGACTGATTGCAAAAGACAAGATTCACATTTACAGAATGACTTCATTGGCAGACATTGACATTACAGTGCGTAAAGAAAAAAAAAAGACAGCACTGCACAGAACAAAGGTAAAATACCGTAAGTAAACATAGATCAAAACTATAAACATAGGTCATACAGTAAGTAAACAAAAAATCTCCCCAAATTCTAAATCCTAATCCTGATCTTCAGCTTCTTCACGTCAGGCCACAAATTTTCATCCACGTCACGCTGTTGTCCAATTTCTTGTCCTTCCATTGTCAGACATTGTAACTTTGTATTGTGCTCTGGTTATATACTTTACATTAGATTGTTCATGAGATGCTCCCTTGAGCTCATTCAGAAAACTGTTGATCATTGGTTGATCAACTCTCTTCATTAGAGAAAGTGTAGATTTAAGCAATTTACCAATTTAGATCATATTTACAAATGTGTTATGGAAATATATAGAAATGTGCTTCACATGTAATGATAGCTTGGTAAATCATTTTGCATGTGAAGACTTATATGATGAACTATAGCCTAAATGTTTTGGGGAGTGAGACTATTTGATAGATTCCCATAACAAAGCATTTTGATTAGCATGACAAAAGCAATTGATAATGTATGAAACAAATGAGAATTGTACACAATCATTTGCATGGATTGACAAAAGCATTTGCAATTTGTTTAATGCAATGAGAAACTGCCTTTTTCATCTGCACAAATGGCATGATGATGTGACAATTGAACAAGAACTTTTGAGAATTTTAATTCTGATGTGAGAAATGTACTAAACCAAACTGTAAATCTGATTTATGTTTACTAAAGTTAGGTTGTTCAATTTGGTTCAAAACGGATACAGTTGCTGTTCATGATTTTCTGTTGAGAGAAGGATGCTTACGGTGAACTCATATCATGGCTCCCATGAAAGTGTCAAGGGTGGCTTTAACTACTGCATTCATTGATTGGTCAGATCCTTTATTGCATTATAAAACACCACCAAGTATCCATACCATTACAGCTAGCAAATCCTTTTATCCAAAGTGACTTACAAAAGGAGGATACAACAAGCTAAAGGTATACAGAGTAAACAAAGGCCTGGCAGGCCCAAACCCAAATGTCAAGAGTGCCCAAGCCAGTGGAGCATTTTTAAAAAATCCTTCCTTCCTGCAGATAGATAAGATTAGATAAGGATAGATAAAGATTAGATAATATTAGATAATAGATAGATAGATAGATAGATAGATAGATAGATAGATAGATAGATAGATAGATAGATAGATAGATAGATAGATAGATAGATAGATAGATAGATAGATAGATAGATAGATAGATAGATAGATAGATAGATAGATAGATAGATGGATTGATTGATTGATTGATTGATTGATTGATTTCACATTTTCACTTCACTTCAAAATCATGCATCAGCCAGGGGAAAGATCTTTACATTTGTGCAGAAGCTGACTGCAAGCCAAAGCCATGCTTTGCAACAGATTTATGGACAGATGGGTAAAGACTGGCTATCCCTGCACAACAAACATCAGAGCCACAGAGATGAACTGATGTTGTTACATTATACTTACAATAGAGGACATAAGTCAAGCTACAGAAATGCAGAGGAGAACAGAGAGAGGAGAACATGCAGATGGTGTTTGTAAGTGCAGGCTAGCTTATATTTCACTACAGCTAAAGCATAATTATTGACATTTATACACCTGTGTGGGAACAAGAACATAATATGGAAGAGTGTCTGCATGGAGAACCACATGAGCCGAAGGATATATGCTTAGTGACATTAACAGACTACTCTGTATAAATGTCAACATATGCCTTCCTTCATAGAAAACAAGTATAAGAAGGTACTGTACAATAGCACCCCCCACACACCTTCCGCCAGCCTGGCAAGCGGGTCTGTGTGACCAGCGCTGTTATGACTGCAGGACCGGATGGCTGCTCGCCTACGCTGGATTAACCCCAGAGACTTCCTCACCTTGTCTTTCATGTTGTAAAGTGTTTTGATTATGTGCTCTGTTGCCGAGGTGTTTTTTCCTGTCCCTCGCTATGCTTCCCTAAGAGCATAGTCTGGGGGTTGTCCCCTTCCCCTAGGAGCATAGTCTGGGGATTGTCCCCTTCCCCTAGGAGCATAGTCTGGGGATTGTCCCCTTCCCCTGGGAGCATAGTCTGGGGGTTGTCCCCTTCCCCTAGGAGCATAGTCTGGGGATTGTCCCCTTCCTCTAGGAGCATAGTCTGGGGATTGTCCCCTTCCTCTAGGAGCATAGTCTGGGGATTGTCCCCTTCCCCTAGGAGCATAGTCTGGGGATTGTCCCCTTCCCCTAGGAGCATAGTCTGGGGATTGTCCCCTTCCCCTGGGAGCATAGTCTGGGGATTGTCCCCTTCCTCTAGGAGCATAGTCTGGGGATTGTCCCCTTCCTCTAGGAGCATAGTCTGGGGGTTGTCCCCTTCCTCTAGGAGCATAGTCTGGGGGTTGTCCCCTTCCTCTAGGAGCGTAGTCTGGGGGTGGCTTTTTTCTCCTCCCCTTTCCTCATGTGATGCTGTGTTTCTTTACATCCCTGTCTTCCCGTCCTGTCTACCCCCTTGTCACATCATGTATGTTTTGTATCTGTGTGGATGGGTTGATGGCTAATTTCGCTGGCTTAAAAACCAGTGACAACAAAGGACTACCTGACTTGACTTGACTTGACTTGATAAAATGATAAAAAGTAAATTGAGCAGGCCTGCCAATAGGGGAATAAAGGAGTCTCTTCTCCCGGGCCCAGGAAAAGGGGGGGCCCAGAACTAGTGCCTCCTTAAATTGTGGAATATGGAGGGGGATTCCTTAGGTCTCATTCACACCAAACTCTCTGCGTATTCAGCGCGTGGCCGTATTCTGAGCTCCCTGTTAGCAGCAAGCGCATTATCATCAGTGATACCTACAGTATGCATTATGTAGTTACTGGTCATGAATTGGTTCCCTATTCTGAAGTGAACTACACACTATTAATGCTGTGGCACAAGAGCAGTGTGTGTAAATGTAGAGTTACAGCATTCTCCAGCAGCACAGTGCACCAATCTTTTTACAGTGTTTTACCAAGAGGAAACTCTTTCTGCATTAGCCTTCTATCAGTACCTTAGTAGCAGATGGTATCTGAGAAACAAACACACATACACACATGCACACACACACACACAGACAGAGACACACACACACACACATGCACACAAACACCTGGAGGGCCACCGCCTTTCCCTCAGACATTTCAGGTGTGATGGTGGTGGACCACTGGCAGGGCTGGTACCTGCTGGTCCATCAGGACCACAGCGTTTGAATGCCTGAGAGTTGTGTGCCCACGCATCGCTGTAGTACTCATGCTCCCATCTGGATGAGTGGATCCCACCCCAGCCCAGCAGATGGCGTGGTCACCAGGCAGATGTGTACTAGCTGGACTGGCTACTGCTGCCATCCATCCTATCCACTTCCGTCCATCCAAGTTAAAGCTTGTCCTGGAAACTACATTGTGTATAAATTCACTTCCCTAAAGTGTAATAACTACATTGTGTACAAAGTCACTTCCGGATCTGCCCCCACCTATATCAACGTCATATTAAATGCTTACATCTCGTCCAGAGCTCTGTGATCCTCTAATACGAACCGCCTGGCCGTACCCTCTCCTAAGACAAAGCAAGGTCACTCCAAACTTTTCTCGGTTGTTGTCCCTCAGTGGTGGAACAACCTACCAGTCACTACAAGCACACCAAAATCCCTCTCGACCTTCAAAAAGCTTGTGAAGACCCTTCTCTTCCGAGACTGCATTACTTCCTAACATAACTAATTTCTGCTAACCATCTATTTACATAGGTACCTTTGATGTTCTCTACACATCTGTTAGCAATTATGTCCTCCTTTTATAAGACGCTTTGGATAAAAGCGTCTGCTAAGTGTAATGTAATGTAATGTAATAAATTTGTGAATCCTGTTTATTGTACCCTGTTTATTGTACCCTATGTATCACAGTCAGATTCTAAGCTTTGTGTCTGAATACTTCCCCACAGATTTCAGATTTGCTATTGTAAGGGAACCCTTCCCTCTCCAACAAGTAAGTGTGTGTCTGTGTGTGTGTGAGTGTGTGTGTGTTTGTGCATGTGTGTTTATTGCTTAACGTTAGTCTTTGAAACTGTAAGTACAGACTTTTTCTACTCATCATATTTCCAACCAGATGCTCAGAGGTCATCCACAGCAGGTTGTGTGTTTTTAATTAAGATTTATGTCTTCATTTTGACGCCACTTCCGACTTACATAATCATATTTTATTTAAAATTGCATTAGTATATTAGACTGATTCATGATTACTGTCACAATTTTTTCACATCTAATAAATATACTATGAGGAAGCAAGTCTTTCCCTAGCTTGCACTAGGACTTGCCCTTGTTCTGTGTTATGGGGAAACAGATAAAGGATTGATCAAGTACATAGCCTACACAAAGGTGTCCAACCAGAATTGAACAGGTATATAAGTTGGTTATGTATTGTAATACAATTGTGTACTGTATTTCCCATGCGAACAGCATGTTGTGGGCGTGCGTCTGCAAGTTTCCTCAGCTGAACGCCTGAATGAGACTGCGGTTGAGGAGCAGATCCTGAAGCCAGTGAGTAAAGCAGGACTACGGCTGTCTGTGACTGGTGGCCATGCTCATGTGACACACTGCACTCACTAACACAACTGGGCCATCTAGGCCACTCGTGTGTAGGAGATGGCATCTTTGCTCTAGTTCACATGCTGGCTCCAGCACCAGTAAGTGTTAACCACATACACTGAACCTTGGTGTGCTGTGTGTTCTCAGCTCAGAGACCTCTTGAGACAGCGTGGAGTAGACGTGTCTCATATACGCCTGCGAAGGCTTGTTGAGAAACAGCCCTGAGAGAGAGGGAAGAAAGACACAGAAGAGAAGAGAGGATGGACAGAGAGAAGAGAGGATGGAGAGAGAGAAGACAAGATGGAGAGGGTGAAAGCTACAGATTCAGCACATGGAGTCCATCATTAGGGGGTTCACTGGGAACTAAATAACAAAGTCAGGACGTACAGTATCTGGTTGACATACAACCTGCTAACATAATCTTACATTAACATACAGTATTTGTTAAAACAGAAATACTGAAAGGAGTAGTAACATACCGCGTTCCTTTAAACCTTAAAAATGACTTTAAAATGTTTTGCAAGAGGAAATTGTTTCTGCATTAGCCTTCTATCAGTACCTTCGTACCAGATGGTATCTGAGAAACAAACACACACACACACTCACACACGCGCACACACACACGCACACACACACACACACACACACATACACACAGACACACACGCACACACACACAGACACACACACTCACACACACACGCATGCACACATACACACACTCACACACACAAGCTCTCATGGTCACAGTGGCAGGTACAGTAAGTGTATAGTGATGGGTGGGCACAATAGAAGGCGTAGGTGTGGGTTTTACTGCAAAGACTTTATTCTTTCTTTCTTTCTTTCTTTCTTTCTTTCTTTCTTTCTTTCTTTCTTTCTTTCTTTCTTTCTTTCTTTCTTTCTTTCTTTCCAGCAAATTACTTGCTTGTATAATTTCTATTGTTCACTCTGAATGGTTCTATTGGATGTTTCTTAGGCTGGATCAACTATCATGTTACACTTTGTCCCTACTTTTTTGGCTCCGACAGTGGTGTTGATGCCCGGCCTTAAACCTGTTTTCGCACACATATCATGTTCATCTTCTAATTTCTGACATTTCCTCTTCTAATTTCTGACATTAGAGAAGGAAATATTGTGACAGGAAAGAATGCTGAAGACACACAAAGGTGGTGATGTGTGAAGCACAGATGTTTAAGATAGTCTTCTCACACACAGCAATACCTGTCTGACCCCTTGGCTGAGTGTGTGACACAAAGGTGGTGATGTGTGAAGCACAGATGTGTAAGATAGTCTTCTCACAGTCAAGTCAAAGCCTCTGCCAGCCTCCACCAGACGTTTGCCAGATGTCTTGGTTGTGTGTCAAGACTAGTTTACTTGGAGAGTTTACAAAAAAAATTGTAAAAAATTATGAAAATTGTCATATCATTTTCACACGTGTCTCAAAACCATGTCTACTTTTTTAAAACTCTTAACACTTTTGCATAAATCATAGACTGTGGAAGCCAAACACTGTTCTCTTTCACATTGCTTTGACACAATTGCATTTAATCACCACTTCAACCAAAATTCAGTAGTACTTCTCTGTGTACATGCTTTGTTCATTTAAACTTTAAAAATGACTTTCAAGTGTTTTCTAACAGGGAACTCTTTCTGCATTAACCTTCTATCGGCACCTTAGTACCAGATGATATCTGAGAAACAAACACACACACACACACACACACACACACACACACACACACACACACACACACACACACACCAAACACACACGCACACACACACACACACATACACCAAACACACACGCACACACACACGCACACATACACCAAACACACACATGCACACACACACACACACACACACCAAACACACACAAACATACATGCACACAGTGTGTTCCTGGGAACACATAAACTCTCACTCTCACGGTAAGCGTATCGTGACGGGTGGGCACAATAGAAGGCGTAGGTGTAGCTTTTACTTCAAAGACTTTTTTATTTCTTGGCCACATTAGGCACAATGTAGTGTCACCAGCACTTGTCTAGCGCACAATTGCTTGGTCCCTTTGTCATCGTTAGCTTGTTCAGATCTAGGAAGCAAGACAACCTCTTGTAAATCACCTCAGAGGTAAGACAGAGTTTTAAAGTTAAAAATGCTTATTTATAGCTATTTGTACAATATATAACATGGAAATGTCAAACATTTTACATTTATGCACATACAGCTGTTTGAAAGCATGTTCTGCCATCTTGGATAAGGGTTAGAACAGTGGCAGCAGTCCAGGGTAGCTACTTTACTGGCATAAACACTACATTAGTTACTGAATTACATCTTTAGAGTTTTTTTTTATTTTAAAAATAGAACAGTATTCATGTTTGTATAAAATGACATAAGGCTACTTTACCTGGCCTAAAGACATGGTTGATCGCACAGTAGTTGTCCTGTTTTAGGAAAATCATCAGTATTTTTGGCTTGTTAACAAATGCTTTTCTATTACTGCGATATAGATTTTATGTATATGTATGTACATGTAGGATGAACATCAATTGGGCCATCAGCTAAAGTAAATGGGCCAAATAAGGTTGACGTGTCATAGTTCTTTAAATTTGAATAACCAATCACTGTTGATAATTTAAAATTGTTGCTACAACTGTGCTTGATGTGTTTTGAATGATTTGCTTGATCTGATGTTGCTAAGGTGGGTGGGCCAATTCCTTACAGTGACACCGGTGGGGAAACTTTAAGTGTGAGTGCTTTGGCAGGCAAAATATGACTTTGATATAATAATATTGTCATAACATTAAGAAATAAATGAAGTAATGAAACTAAAATATCATTGATATTGTCTTGATGTCCTTTATCAGAGAAACATGGTTATAGCTACACAAAAGTGGATTTTCTGACTTAAAAACACCTTTCAGTTGCCGGCCCATTTTACCCGAATCTGTTAAGATAAAATGGGCCATTAGCCTCAGCTAAAATGGGCCACAATTTTTACTGAGTTTACTTCATCATTTTCAGGAAATTAAAACCAAAATAACGACATTTGCAGATATAAAATTATAACAGTTGAAATGTTAAAGCTATGGGTGACTTTAGCCATACTGTATAGGCCTAATTGTTTTGGTAGTAGGATACCATATGCGTGCAGACTGCATAGGCATTATGTTAGGTTAATTACACTCAGTGTGAAGCACTTAAACACACACGTCTTGTTGAATTAAAAGATATTGAAGTATTGACATTTTTAATTTCTGTATTGCACAGGAAATAGGCAAAGAAAAAAAAAACTAGGAGGCTGACCTGCCAAGAGATTAGAGATGAAAAATAGCCTAGCTACTTTGCTAACTGCACATTTACATTTTTTTATTCAAATGGGAATGTTGATTAATGTACATTGACAATTTTAAATAAAAATACAAATAAATAAAAAAGTAAAAGACAGGGACAGAATGTCCGTCCACAGAAATAGCAAGGGCATGAAATTTACCAAGGGTAACTACGCAACGCAGTGAACTGGAAAGGTGGCTAGCGAAGCATGCATCTGGTCGGAGACCATGCCTTCCAGACCATGCTAAGAAAGAGCTGACATAAATTTAAAAGCATAGAATGGTTAATCTGTTCTTGTGTCTAAAAACAATTCAAATAAAAAAAGGTATTTTACCGTTCAAGTCCTGCATTGGATCTATTCACCGGCCCATTTTATCTGAACATGTGGCCCATTTTACCTGATCACAGCCCTCTAAAATATAAAAAGACTTAAAACAATGAATTCTCTTTATAGTCTAATAGAGGACACCTGCCTGAAGAAAACCTGATCTTTTGGAGGTTTTATTTGGTGTTGAATGATATTTTTATGGGTCTTTCACAATTTTGCCAAAAAATGGCCCAATATAACTGAGCTCGCCCTATACGTATGTATTACACACTATTTCATTCTCGACTAATTAATTCCCATTCTTAAAGTATCCGTCAGGGCTGTATGGAAATTGAAAAAACAGATTTGAATCACAGACTTACCTGTAATATCTTACCCCTATGGGCCCTAGGCTAATTTCAGGGTATTTTTACTACCTTTACTTTTAAGCTCATATCTTGTTCATTTTAAGGGCCATACATACATGCTATACCTTGTTTTTATGTCAGGACAGTCTAGGCTATCCAGATCTGGTTTCATATGGTGAGCTACTATTTGCACTGATTTTTATAAAAAATATTAAACCAATGAAAAATCATATTGAATATAATAAAATCTTGCATTCTTGCAAGTACCTGTCCATAATATAATTGAATATAATAAAATCTTGCATTCTTGCAAGTACCTGTCCATATCCAGTAGGGATGAGTAGAGGAGAATATAAGAAACATGATGGTGGCATATTCAGTGGCTTATCAATGTTGATAAATATGCAGTCTGTGCCTGACAAAAATAAGGGCCTTTTTCCATGTAATGAAGGATGTTACATCAGGATTATAATGGATATTATGCAAAAAAATGGCAGTAATTTCAAACCTGTATGAAACATGTTTTTAACAGAAATGCATGATAGCAGTAGAATTGGTAAGTTCCATTATTCTTCACATTATGAATTGACTGATAACTGTGAGTGTAAAATGGGTGAATTAGAAATTTTTCAAATCATTACTTGGCAAACATTTCATCCCTTGTTTTCACAGGATAACTTCAATGCTGAGATTCTGTACTTTCTTCTGATATGCATGCCATGTCTGTGCGATCACGGGTTTGCGAGTAATTGCAACGAGGGTGATGGCTATGCAGAGCTCTAATATGAGAGATTTTGGCTAATTAAAATATATATATATCTCGCTGGCTAATTAAAATATATATATATCTCGCTGGCTAATTTAAATATATATATATCTCGCTGGCTAATATAAATATATATATATCTCGCTGGCTAATTAAAATATATATATATCTCGCTGGCTAATTAAAATATATATATATCTCGCTGGCTAATTAAAATATATATATATCTCCCTGGCTAATTAAAATATATATATATATCTCGCTGGCTAATTAAAATATATATATATCTCACTGATACTTGAGCACAAAGTTTGTATAAGCGCCATATCACTACGATGTATGGTTCCAGAGTAATTCAACAGAGAAGAATGGGTGTACATTTTCACACACTTTGCGTGTTGGGTTAAATACCACTTAACTTTTGGCTCTGTAGGTGCGGGTGATAAGGGTGACCAGCAGAGAAAACAGTGAAACAACTGATTCAGATTATGATGAGCCAACTGTCATTCTGTCCACCCCTGGTGGCCATGAGTAAGACTTGTCATTTTAAAACTGAAGTATTTACGATAATATATTGCTCCTTTTCATCACACATTTGTTAACTTTCTGCCATTCTTTGGCCTTAGAAATACATTGTTTTACATTTCACAATGTTGGCATAAATATCATGTATGTTTGTGTATGTGTATGTTTGTGTGTGTGTGTGTGTGTGTGTGCGTCTGTGTGTGTGTGTGTGTGTGTCTCTGTGTTTGTGTGTGTTCATCAATACCACATTAGTTCTAAGTACCTATCAAGCTACGTCAGCCCAGCAGAGTGACCCCTGTTGCAACTACACAGTCCTGAATGACACCTGGAGTGCCACCACCAACACAAACCTGCTTAGATGTGATAGTACAAAGCGTGGATCACCCACAGTCCGCAGGCAAGGCTGGTACCTGCTGGTCCATCAGGACCACAGCGTTCGGATGCCTGACAGTTGTATGCCCACGTATCGCTGTAGTACTCATGCTCCCATCTGGCTGAATGGATCCCACCCCAGCCCAGCAGATGGCGTGGTCACCAGGCAGTTGTGTGTCCACTGGAATAACGACTGCTGCTACTTTCAACCCCCGTCCATCCAAGTTAAAGCTTGTCCTGGAAACTACACTGTGTACGAATTTGTGGATCCATTTCATTGTTATCTGGCGTATTGTGCAGGTAAATGTATTACTTTTATTCTATTTGATTAATTATTATGCATCCTCCACTGTATCGTAGTCAGATTCTAAGCTTTGTGTCTAAAAATTTCCCCACAGATTTCAGTTCTAAGGGAGCCCTTCCCTCTCCAACAAGTAAGCATGTGTGTGTCTGTGTGTGTGTGTGTGTGTGTGTGTGTGTGTGTATGTGTGTTGTTTAGCTTATTCTTATCATAGCCACTTAACATATTTCCAAAACACATTTTTTTTTGGCGAAGTTACAAATAACATTCAACCAGTGCAAAGCACATTTGTTTGAGAGTGGTGTCAGTGGTTTCATTAGGTCATCCAGTTTATTGTGATACCAAGACCTCGTAGACAAGTCATCACTGTTATTTGTGTTTTTTTTTTTTTTCAAATGAAGATTTATGTGTTAATGTTGACAGCACTAATGACTTACATAATCAAATTGTGTTTAAAATGACATACTGTAAATATATCTAACTAATATGTTTATTGTTGCAATTTTCTTTTACATCTTGTCATTTTATTTTGAGGAAGCTTCCACCAGGAGTTGTCATTGTTCTAAAGACTTCTAATTTTTTCATCTGACAATTTTCCCATAGATTTGAGCTGTGAAGCCCTTCCAGTTACAACTCCTGCTCCAACAACTTCAGGTGTGTGTGCACGTGTGCGTGTATGTGTGTGTGTGTGTGTGTGTGTGTGTGTGTGTTTATTGCTTAACGTTAGTCTTTCAAACTGTAAGTACAGACTTATTCTACTCAGACCATCTCAACCCATTTCCAACCAGATGCCCCCCAGTGTGGTACATGTATTACCTTTGCACTGTGCTGTGAAATTCAGCACAAAGAGAATTATAGTGCTCTTATGGAATGAATGTCCATTTTCTAGTTATAAGCCAAAAGTTTTTTTTTTCTGTAATTATAGTGCCCCCAAAGGAATTCACTAGTTCACGTTCCGAAATTTGAGTAAACAGCGATTATTAAGACAAAGAGAATTTGGGGCGCTTCTCTTGATCCGGGGGCTATCCGCGGAAGAGCCGCCTGCTGCGGCAGGACGGATCAGAAAGTGCATCCGCCGTTCCTGACAGAACGACTGCGTGGCAGAAGACTGGCAGGACGTGCGAGCACCCGAGAAGCATTCGGGATCGATCTGAGGTGGCGATGAGAATGAGCATGTACAAATACAGTTGGCGAGCGTCTCTTGATCCAGGCTCTACGCGGTAGAGCCGCCTGCGCGGCAGGACGGATCACAAGGTGCATCCACGAGGCCCCGGCAGAACGACTGCGCGGCAGAAGTCCGACGGGACACGCGAGCACCCGAGAGGCATGATCGATCCCGAATAAGATTTAGAAAGTATCTCATGAGATAGTGTGAAACATTTTAAATTGATGGCAAGTGAGACATTTAAATGATATGCAAGTAGAGCGCATTTGGGCAAGGTTGCAGGCCAGGGTCCTGATGTGCTAACAAGTCTTCGCAAGGTGTCATGTGAAAAACCGAGCAAGCATCCCCACGGGGATCGTGGTTACAGTAAGGAAGGAGCGTGCTTCAAATCCTCCACTCAATGGGTGTAATGGTCGCTGGACTAATAGGTGCGGGGGTGAATGGGATGGTGGGTTGCGAGCGGAAAGAAGCGAGCAGAAACACTGACAGGTGAGCGGTGAATAAGTTACCGGAAAAGCTTAATGAGAAGGGCGTGACAAATTTCGTCACGCTTTCATCACATTTTACAAAAAAAATGCTTACAAAGGTTGTGATCCTATATGGCAAATCTGATGGGATAATGTCTTTCTCCACCTGATACTGCCAATTCAAGCTATTTAAGTATTTATTAGAACGTATAAGAATTTTTCAAGGCATAGTCTGCAAAATGACGTTCGAAAAAAGTGGTGTGGTCTTAAACAACATTGTGCCCATTGAGCATGGGAGGTTTAATGAAATTTGGACAATTACAAAGCAAGATACTGAATTAAGTTTTAATTAAAACAGCTTATTCTGCATCATCTGGATGGGGCTACATCCCCAAGAAGATTTGTGTTCCCCGGTCTTTCAGTATTCCAGGAATCCTCGACACAAAAACAGTGAAAAAACACAGGGAAAACCAAAAAGAATAAACAACAACAACAACAAAACAGACAAAATGCCAAACTAGCGGCAGTCAATTTCCCACAAAATTTAAAAGAACAAAACTGAAAGTAAACAAACTTGTCATAGGACATTCATCCAACTCCCACCAAATTTGGTATAAATAATTGCAGATCATGGCAGCACAAGAGCAATCAAAGGATATACCATGAGATGACTCGTTTCAAAGTTACATTACAAAGAAAATTGAACACATAGCTTAAAATAGCTTGACAGTCAATATCTTGGCTTCTAATCGCTCACACTTCATAAAACTTTACACATTAAGGGCTCTATTTTTACGATCATATGCAGATTGTCTGAAGTCTGTCGCGCAAGTTGCTTTGGGGGAGGTCCAAAGACCTAAGTTATTTTGACTGAACATGGTGAACATTGCACCTGCCACATGGTTCAAAAGGGTTGGTCTTAAGTTAGCTAATTAATCATAGGTGTGTTCAGTGCATAACACACTAAACCAGTCAGAGTTTATAATCTCATTGCCTGTAAGGCGAAACACTACAGGTGATTAGGGTAAAATTTAAAAATAGTAGATATCACTTTGAAACTTTACCAGTTAATTGCTTTCATCAAAATGAAAAAAAAAAAACTTTAATTTGCATATTTAATTATGCAAATTATGCATCCTCCCATTAAATATGCCGTATTTTGTATGTGTGACCGACAAAACCAGTCACAAAGCATCCCAGAGACCTTTTGAGTTACTCACAGATTCTGAAAGTGTAGTTTCTAAGCTTCCCAATGATGTCTTACACATGGAAATCTGATAATATTTGAAGAATTTGTGGCCATGCACATCTTAAAACACAAAACCGAGAAAAGTCTTCTTGAAGATTGCCTCACTCTTAGCCTGGTAAACCCACCCCTCGTACTTCATTTCATTTTGTACAGAGGGTCTGGACCGGAGGCCGTTGAAGTTCACGTAAGAGGACCAAGCAACTCCTAGCCAATCACCGAACAGAGGGTGTGTTCGTAAGCCATGATGTTGACTTTGTGTGCTACATTTGAATTATAGTGCGTAGGTAGGCTAATTGCATACATGACGACCAGACGTTAGCGATTGGGTAAAGGCAGAGCCACTTGTTTTAAACTTCAGCAGAGTCCACACCTTGAGGAAGAAATCATTTCTCACGGCCTCCGCGGCAGACCCTCTCTACAAAATGAAATGAAGTACGAGGGACTGGTTTCACTCTAGGCCTGTGGGGCAGAATGGTGCTCATTTGCATGACATTAAGTTAAACCCTCCCCCCTACAGACTGTCACTGAGGTGTGGTATTATGACTGAGATACTAATGATTTAGCAACTAGTACTGCAACTAGTACTGCAACTAGTACTGCAACTCAGTTGTACTGCAGTATTAAAGCTGCAGTTTTTACTGTGTTACTGCTGCATACGGCAGTACATGCAATCATGATTTAATCATTAGCACCAGTCAATTCAAGCAGTTCAAGCCTTATTCAAATTAATTGCCCATCGCAAATCAAAACTATGCTGCAATAGGAGGTTTTGGCTGGTAATACTAATGGTTACAATTAAACAAGCTCCGTTGCCCCCTACTATTAGCTAAATATCTCCCTTTCATGCAACAATATGACTGCACGAAAGGTGAATTAGTACCAACAATCTTAGATTCTACAAAGATAAATATAATACTGTGTAGTGTATTCTTGTCTAGAATCATGTATGATGCCAATACATTCCTATTTTAGTTTTAGTGTGTCTGTAAAGTGAGCTAGCAAGCTAACGAACTAGCTCATTTACTGTAAGTAAATAGTAGCAACTATGACAACAACACCAATGTGCTTAACACTAACAGTGATTGAGTGACCTTGAATTTAACACATTGCTGTAACCTTATAACTTTATATTACTTTGTCCACTTAAGCTAACATTAGTAATAGTATCTAAGTGGGTGTGGGTGAGTAAAATGACAGCTTTCAATTTAAAACATTACGTTAGTATAGCTCGCTAGTGTTAGCACGCTAACAACCACAGAAGTGGTTGCTGCCTGACCTGACATAAAGCTAATTTTCTCAAAATCCTAACAGTAACAGCTTACAGTATTGGACTTGAAATAATCAGAAATAGTTGCGGATTGTGACACATGGTTAAAAAAAACATCAACAACTCCAGAAAGATGCAACGACCAATTTATTAGTTCAACTCCACACGTGTCCCATTTATTTCAATGAAACGAGTCTTGACTCTGCTCTGCATAAAGGGCGATTTGCCCCAAAGAAGACAAGATTCTTTCCTAAAAACTAGCCAACAAAATGTATGCTTTTAAAGCAACCAATGCTGTTATCTGAAACATGGAGTGGCTTCTTCATGATCCCAACTCTCACATTTGCAAAAAAACAAAAAACACTTAAAAAAAAAAAAAAATCAAAGATGATTCTACTGCGATTTTCTCCTGTTCGCTCTGAGCGACTTGAGACCCTGGAATTCAAATTCGGTCACATATATTTTCGGTGCATAAATGTCGCGAATGCACAGCCGTGGCATAATAGGGCCCTAAATCTACACGCCATTCTTAGCATGCATGCCAAATTTTGTGAAATGTTGTCAGAGGGGCAGTGTTACCCCTTAAACCTTTCATTAAATAACTCGCCAACCATTTCAATCAAGACAATGAATTTATTTTGGTATGTCAGTGTAGCAGAAACAATTTCAACCCAGCCCATAAACACTAATTCGTAGCATAACACCAGCTGGTGAAATGGGTTAATGTAAAAAATAGGATTTTGCATTGACAGTATTTGCAAAACAATTTGGCTATTACCCGTAGAACACTGTGGATTACAACCTAAATGCTTTTTTCCTTATATTTAGTGGAATCTCTTGCATGAAAATCACCTGTGCATGCCCTCTTCCAATTAGTAAAATGTGGACATCTCAACTTAAAGTGAGAAACAGCACAAACGGGATTCAAACCTGTTTGATGGGGGAAGTATCGGCACAATTTCCAACTCAGCAGCTCCTCTAGTGGTCAAAGTCCACCAGTTAGACATACACAGCATAACCATTTCAAACCGGGATTTATGAACGCAAGACCTTTCAGTGTTTGGCATTGAGACAATTAACGTTTGATAATTAAAGTAGCTTATTATGTAGGGCAGCCAAAAATCAATACCATGCAGCGGTCATACCATGTACAGCTGTGCGGTACATCTAATTTAATGCACTATTATTTGCCTTCTACCCACAGCTCCTATAGGCAATGTGGTTTGTTCTGAGAGCTTCATGGCCATTGAAGTGAGTAAAACACAGTCAGAAAAAATCAGAATACATGGGGAGCACTTAAGACTCAATGACCCAACCTGCACCCTCTACTCCAATGGCACACATGTCTTCGCCAAAATGTCTCTGAACACCTGTGGAACTGTCATGGAGGTGAATAAACCCCATCAACCCTTCAAAACATAATTAAGTCTGTCTCCAAAATATTAACATTCTCTTACATATTTTTTTATAGGAAGATGACAGCAATGTCATTTTCAAGAATGAAATTGTGTCTGTTGATAACCCAAATGACATCATCAGCAGGCACCACCAGGTGGAGATACAGTTCTTCTGCAAGTTCCCCAAAAAAAGCAATGTGACCCTGGAGTTTGACGCCCACAAAAACCCTTACGTATTTGTTCAAAAAGGATTTGGCATTTTTAGTTACCAGTTTGAGTTCTTCCAGTCTAGCCAGTTTCGAAATCTGGAAGACCCTAGCTCCTATCCTCTAGAGTATGACCTTGGAGACATGATGTACATGCAAATTGAAGCAACTTCTCCGGTCAACAACACTGAGCTCTTTGTGGAGTCTTGCAAGGCCAGTCCCAGCGATGACCCCAATGCCCATATTTCGTATTCAATCATCAGTAATGGGTAAGCTTTACACATGCTGTGGGTACTGGGTGTGCCTCTGTCATGTTTGGTTGGCTAATGAGTTCTCATCTCTACACGTAGATGCAATCAAGATGAAACAGTGCAGTTCTACTCCAGCCATGGCAACATAGTGAAGTTTGGAATGAAGGCCTTCAAGTTCATTGGACTGTATGATCAGGTAACAGATAGAACTAGAGAACTCCCTTAAAGGTGTCATTGCATCATTTTATTATTCATTTTGTGGTGGTCTCTAGTATTATTAAATGCCCTGTGAGCCGGTTTTGGTGCAAAAATCCTGTAGTGCTCATGTTTTATGCTGTTCTGTTTTTTTGTTGGAGGACATGGAGCAGGGAGAATGACAGGTTCTCGGCTATGCTAGTCGCAGGCTACAATCATTCAAAGCCCAATCAGTCATAGAAGATTTAAATTTATACTATAGGGCATTTTAAGAACACCCAAGAGGATCCTACACACAAGATTTAAACTTTCTAAACAAACACACCTAGTTTCCTGTATATTGCTAGGTTAACAAACTTAGGTCAATTCATTTGCCATTTTCCTATTTGCTCGTTTTTTCATGTTTTTTTTTTTCATTGACTAATGGGGGCAATTGGGGTAAAAGAACATTTTCACATGCAGCATGCATATGCAACTATTGTATTTTGGAATTGTATTTCAGGAAAAGCAAGAGCTAAAGAGTTTCTCGGAGAAGGACACCTTTAATGATCAAGCCTCACTGACATTACAATGTGTTCCATGTTCACAAGTTATTTAAAATTATTAAAATTATTTCTCTGTCCAAAGGTGTTCATCGTCTGTTCGGTCATCCTGTGTGAGGCTGGCAATCCCAGCACCAGGTGTTCCCAGGGCTGCACCAACACCACTGCCGCACCTGCAGCTCATCGCCACCACAGGAGAGAGGCGCCCATCCAGACCCTCAGCCACTTCATCTCCCAGGGGCCCCTGAGGCTACGCAGGACCACCAGCATTAGGAATGCTGCAAGCACAGGTCACACACTATCTCCCTGTGTCTCGGGTCCTCTTGGTCCAACTATCTCCCTGTGTGTAGGGTCCTCTTGGTCCAACTATCTCCCTGTGTCTATGATCCTCTTGGGTCCCACTATCTCCCTGTGTGTAGGATCCTCTTGCCTCTCGGGTCCCACTGTCTCCCTGTGTGTAGGATCCTCTTGGGTGTTCTTAAAATGCCCTATAGTAAATCACAGCCTGATTTCAGATGTCCTTATTCCTAAATATCTGCAGGCCTGTGGCAAATGATGCGTAACTATTGTTTGTCTGTTTTCCTACAGTGACCACCGGTTCTCTGGACATGAATGTCGTGTTCATTGCTGGATGCCTGCTGGTAGCTGTGGGCATGTTCTGTGGTGTTCTGATCTACACTAAACGACCCAAGGCGGTGTATCAGCCATCTTCTGACTCAATCAATGAATGTGGCCTTAAGGCACAACTACCTTTTTCCAGATAACACTTGGGTTCCCAAACTGCTTGTACTTGTTGTTTTTAATGTTATTAGCAATAAAATTGACTTAACTTGACCTGACGTGACAGATCATTGATTCATGTACCTTTCATCAGACGATGTATACTGTATGTTTAGGTGTTCAATCAAGACTGCAATGCTTGTATACACCTTGTTATGCTTTTAATTGGGGTTCTGGTTTGCTTGTGTGTTGAGCTACTTCATTCATTAACGCATATAACGGTCATTCACATATAAAGTGATTTCATTTAATCATCTTCTGGGTTGTGCCTTAACACTTTGTGAATCCACATAAATATTCCAGTGAAGGTTTCTCACATTGAATTCTTCCACACTTCTACACTTTCGCGTACACAGCCAGAGTCATTTTGGATAGTACGAGTGTTTAATGTTAACTTTTGTACTGTGAGTGCACGTTTAGTTTTCTTCCATTACTGTTTACTACTGTGTGTTTTTGTGTTTTTTTTTTGTGTGTTTTGTGTGCTTGTGTGTGTCATAGAATTTTCTATGTTGTGTTGTGGCTTCCTGGGTGCAAGGCAATTTCCCTTTGGGGCAATAAAGGTTTAATTTCATTCGTTTGTTTATTGATTCTGTATTTAACCCATCTGGGGGTATTCTGTATTTAACCCGTCACACACACACATTAGAAGAGTGAGCTGTGTCAGACTCAGAGCACACACCCACACACATAGCAGTTGCACGTAGCTGTTGTTAATCTAGCTGATATTCAAGGTTTTTAACTTTTAAAACAAAAACATTATGTTATATATCACCCACCAGTGGACAGATATGAAAATTATGTAAACTCTACAAACTCATAATTATGGGTCATCTGTAGGTCTTAAAGGAGAACTTGGCATGTTAAAACATCATACCGAGTTGGTATGTGTACTGAGAAGCAAAATTGATTCAGCCTGTTGCATTCAGAGATTAACTATTATTTATCGTTTGTCCCAAAAGGCTAACAATGGAAGTGATAGATGCCCTTAGACGAAGCATGACGACTACGCTTTTTTTAAACCATTAAAACAGCTCGAAGAAACTCCACACTCCATCGGTAGTACAACAAAGGCCCTGACATTACAAACGAGGCACTGAGAACTTTGTAAGTGTACACAACATTTATTAATAAAACAGTTTTGACAGGCAGTACCTTGCTGTAGTTTCTCGTCGCCGCCATGATGAAAGTCCGCACAAGTCAATTGACAAACACGAACCAGCAGGAAGAATAGGAGGAGAGGTAGTACAATCGACTTGTTTGGACTTTCATCATGGCGGCGATGAGAAACAACTGCAAACTACTGCATGTAAAAACAGTTGATGTTTAAATGTATGATGTTTTAATATACCAATTTTCATTTTACACCGAAGTTCTCCTTTAACTATACTTTAACTAACATACTTTGCAACAGATTTATGGACAGATGGTAGGTAGAAGGTAAAGTCTGGCCATCCCTTCACAAGAAACATCAGAGCCCTACTATTAACTAATTACATTAACTAATGTTGTTACACCACACTGACATTAGGGGGCACTGCACTAAGATGTGTGTGCTTTATATAGATACAAGTATTATAATATACTTAACAGACGCTTTTATCCAAAGTGACTTACAATAGGGGACACAAATCAAGCTACAGATATGTAGAGCACAACAGAGTATGGAGGAGTACATGCAGACTTAAAAGGGAACACAGCATGTGACCATGAGAGTTTATGTGTGTGTGTGTGTGTGTGTGTGTGTGTTGCTTAGATTAGATGGCCTGTAAAAAGTCAAAGTCAGTTTTATTTGTCAATTTCTTCACATGTGCTTGACATACAAAGGAATCGAAATTACGTTTCTCACTATCCTATGCGTTTACATAGACGACAACAACAACAACAACAACAACAACAGTAAAGTGCAAGTGCACAAGACAAGACAAATCCTGAGCTAAGTTATTGCAAATAATAAATAAAGTGCAGTTGCTTAAGGCTACTGTTACCTAGTGTTAAAAACTAAACCAGGTATGACAAGTCAAGACGACAAGACGGGACAAGACAAGACAACACTGAGTGTGTGCATGTAGAGGTAGTTGTTCTTGTGAAAGTGATGGCTAGTGCAATAAAAATATAAATAGAAATATAACAGCAGTATGTGTGTGCAAAGTAATGGCTAGTGCAATAAAAAATATAAATATGATAGCAGCATGTGTGTGCAATTTTGCATATGCAGAGTCTCAGTTTGGGTAAGGTGGGGGGTGAGAGTCCAATGTCGGGGGGGGTCCAATGGTCCAAGGGTGAGGGTGAGGGTGAGGGTGTGTAGGGGAGAGAGTTCAGCAGTCTGGGGCTGAGGGTGAGGGCAAGGGTGAGAGTCCAATGGTCCAAGGGTGAGGGGGAGGGTGAGGAGGGGAGAGAGTTCAGCAGTCTGGGGCTGAGGGTGAGGGTAAGGGTGAGGGGGGGAGAGAGTTCAGCAGTCTCACGGGTGAGGAGGGGAGAGAGTTCAGCAGTCTCACGGCCTGGTGGATGAAGCTGTTCGTGAGTCTGGTGGTGCGGGAGCGGAGACTCCTGTACCTCTTTCTGGAGGGCAGGAGGCTGAACAGACTGTGTGCAGGGTGACTTGTATCGTTGACTTTTGTGATGGCTTTGCGGGTGAGGCGGGTGGTGTAAAGGTCTTGCAGGGATGGGAGTGGTACACCAATTATCCTTTCAGCTGTTCTCACGATGCGTTGTAGAGCCTTCCTGTTGTAGTCAGTGCAGCTTCCGCCCCACACGGTGATGCAGCTGGTGAGGATGCTTTCAATGGTTCCTCTGTAGAACGTGGTCATGATGGGTGGTTGAGCACTTGCCCGCTTCAGTTTGCGCAGGAAGTAGAGACGCTGCTGTGCTTTCTTGGCCAGTGATGCAGTGTTGGTGGTCCAGGAGAGGTCATCACTGATGTGCACCCCCAGGAACTTGGTGCTGCTCACCCTCTCCACTGCAGCACCGTCGATGGTCAGTGGAGGGTGTTGGGTGTGGCCTCTCTGGAAGCTGACAACAATCTCTTTGGTCTTGCTGACGTTTAGCAGGAGGTTGTTGTCTTTGCACCATCTGGTCAGAAGCTCCACCTCTTTCTGTGTGTGTGTGTTTCTTTGTTTCTCAGATACCATCTGGTACTAAGGTACTGATAGAAGGCTAATGAAGAAAGTTTCCTCTTACAAAACAGTTTAAAGTCATTTTTAAAGGTTAAAGAAACACAGCAAGTTATTACTCCTTTCTGAATTTATGTTTTTACCAAACATTTTAATGTAAGATTATATTAGCAGGATGTATGTCAATTAGATACTGTGCATCCTGACTTTGTTATTAGGTTCCCAGTGAACACGCTTACTATGGACTCCATGTGCTGAATCTGTAGCTTTCACCCTTTCAATCCTCTCTTCTCTCTCTTTATCCCATTATCACTTCTGTGTCTTTCTTCCCTCTCTCTCAGGGCTGTTTCTCAACAAGCCGTCGCAGGCGTATCCCAGACACGTCTACTCCACGCTGTCTCAAGAGGTCTCTGAGCTGAGAACACACAGCACACCAAGGTTCAGTGTATGTGGTTAACACTTACTGGTGCTGGAGCCAGCATGTGAACTAGAGCAAAGATGCCATCTCCTACACACGAGTGGCCTAGATGGCCCAGTTGTGTTAGTGAGTGCAGTGTGTCACATGAGCATGGCCACCAGCCACAGACAGCAGTAGTCCTGCTTTACTCACTGGCTTCAGGATCTGCTCCTCAACCGCAGTCTCATTCAGGCGTTCAGCTGAGGAAACTTGCAGACGCACGCCCACAACATGCTGTTCGCATGGCAAATACAGTTAGTATTGTACACAATTAGTAGTACAATACACAACACAAAACAGTAAAAGTCATATATCTGTTAATTTCCGGTTGGACAGGTCTGTGTATGTATTTGATCAATCTGTCTGTGTACATTCTCATTCATCCAGGTCATGGTGAAAGGAGCTAAGTTGTAAGCAACTGGACTTCTTGGAGCTTGAAGTCGTTTTACCTTCAATCCAAAAGGCTTCTTCAGTTCTGGCCTGATGTTGGGAAACCATGAGCTATATCTCTGGATCACTGGAGGTGGAGCTGTAGACCACACCCCTCATTCCATGATAAAGGGTCACATATGTCACCCATCAAGGTGTGAATTGGAGAGAGAGTCGTTGTGGTCACATGATGCTGATGCAGATGAATGAGAACTGCTCTGATGGCGAAGAGCAGGTAAACTTCCTGTTCCACCTCCAGTGATCCAGAGATATCTCTTCTTGTTTCCCAACATAAGGCCAGAACTGAAGAAACCTTTTGGATGAAAGGTGAAACGTCTTCAAGCTTCAAGAAAAAGTCAAGTTGCTTACAACGTAGCACCTTTGACTATTTGACTCAATCCTTTATCTGTTTTCCCATAACACAGAACAATTGCAAGTCCTAGTGCAAGCCAGCAAAACACATGCTTCTTCATAATAAAATGATATGGTGTGAAAAAAATTGCGTCAACAATCATAGATCAGTTTAATATATTTATGTAATTTTAAATAAAATATGATTATGTAACTCATTAGTAGTGTCAATCCTGACCTTTGAGCATCGGGTTGGAAATATGTTTGAGTTGCTCTGTGTAGAAGAAATTTGTACTTACAATTTCAAAGACTAACACACACACACACACACACACACACACACACACACACACACACACACACATACACCCACACACACACACATACACCCACACACACACACACACACACACACACACACACACACACACACACACACACACACACACACACACCAGAAGTTGTTGGAGCAGGAGTTTTAGTTACAAGGTCTTCATGGTCCAAATCTGTGGGCAAGTTGTCAGATAAAAAAATAGAAGTCTTTAGAAAAACATGCAACAATAACGATAACTCAGTTTAATATATTTATGTCATTTTAAATAAAATTTTATTATGTAAGTCAATTAGTGCTGACAACATTAAAACATAAATCATCTTTATTTGGAAGAAACAAAGTTAACTGTGATAACCTGTGATTGAGCGTCAGTACATTTGCTGAGGCTGTCCTGAATTCAGTTCTTCATCTAGAATAAACATCTTGGTATCACAATAAACTGGATGACCTAATGCAACCACTGATGTCACTCTTATACAAATGTGCTTTTGGTTGAATGGTATTTGTAATCTAGAAGTCTGAACTCACAGTTTCAAAGACTAATTATAAACAACACACACACGCACACGCACACACACACACACACACACACACACACACACACACACACACACACACACACACACACACACACACACGTACATGTTGGAGAGGGAAGGGCTCCCTTAGAGCTGAAATCTGTGGGGTAGTTTTCAGACACAAAGCTTAGAATCTGACTATGATACAGTGGAGGATGCATAATCAAATTATTAGAACTAATGTGGTATTGGTGAACACACACACACACACACACACACACACATACACACACACATATAAAGCACATATAAAGCACACACATCTTAGTACAGTGCCCCTTAATGTCATTGTGGTGTAACAACATTAGTTTATCTCTGTAGCTCTAATGTTTCTTGTGCAGGAATAGTCAGCCTTTACTCATCTGTCCATAAATCTGTTGCATAGGTAAAGTGTGTTAGTTAAGATATGAACATATTTTATATATGTATAGTTATGACTTACAGATGACCCACAGTTATGAGTTTGTAGTGTTTACATAATCAGAGACCTGTTTGTAAATCCCTTCGTTAAAGCCTTGCTATGTCATTTCTGTCCACTGGTGGGCGATATTTCACATCATGCTTTTTTTTAAGTTAAAAAGCTTTAAAAGCTCCCCGAGGGCTGCATTAACAGCAACTCACTGCTATGTGTGTGGATGTGTGCTCTGAGTCTGACACAGCTCACTCTTCTAATGTGTGTATGTGTGTACTACCCCCAAATGGGTGAAATACAAAATCAGTAAACAAATGAATGAGTCAAAACCTTTATTGCCCCAAAGGGAATTTGCCTTGCACCCAGGGAGCCACAACACACCATAGAAAATCCAAACACACAGTAGTAAACAGTAATGGAAGAAAAGTAAGTGTGCACTCACAGTACAAAAGCGAACATTAAACACTCGTATTATCCAGAGTGATGGCTGGCTGTGTGCGCAAAAGTATAGAACTGTAGAAGAATTTAATGTGAAAAACCTTGGAAACCTTGGAATATTGAGAAACTGGAATATTTATGTGGATTCACAAAGTGTTAAGGCACAACCCAAAAGATGATTAAATGAAATCACTGTATATGTGAATGACAGTTATATGCATTAATACATGAAGTAGCTATAACATAAAAGCAAACCAAAAACCTAATTAAGATCATAACAAGGTGTATACAAGCTTTGCAGTCTTGATTGAAACCCTAAATACACAGTATACATTGTCAAATGACAGGTGCATATATATTGGTAGGCAACTTGGCACTTGTGCTCTATTACATGAATCAATGATCTGTACCTGCCTAACCAGTTACTGTATCAAGTCAGGTCAAGTTAAGTCAACTTTATTCCTATAGCAAATATTAAAAACAACAAGCACAAGCAGTTTGTCAACCCATGTTTTGTCTGGAAAAATGTAGCTTAAGGCCACCTTCATTAGTAGTCAGAAGTTGGCAGGGGCTGATACACCGTCTTGGGTCTTTTAGTGTAGATCAGAACACCACACAACACACCCACAGCTACCAGCAGGCATCCAGCAATGAACACGAGATTCATGTCCAGACCACTGGGGGTCACTGTAAGAAAACAGACAAAAACAAGTTACACACCATTAGCCACTGGCATGTGCACATGCACACACATAGTGTGTGACCTGTGCTTGCAGCATCCCTGATGCTGGTGGTCCTGTGTAGCCTCAGGGGAATAAAGACATCAGGCTGTGATTTACTATAGGGCATTTTAGGAACACCCAAGAGGATCCTACACATAGGGAGATAGTGCGACTGAGAGGATCCTAGACACAGGGAAATAGTGGAAATAAGAGGACCGAGAGGATCCTACACACAAGGAGATAGTGGAACCCAAGAGGATCATAGACACAGGGAGATAGTTGGACCAAGAGGACCCTAGACACAGGGAGATAGTGGGACCAAGAGGACCCTAGACACAGAGAGATAGTGTGTGACCTGTGCTTGCAGCATCCCTGATGCTGGTGGTCCTGCGTAGCCTCAGGGGCCCCTGGGAGATGAAGTGGCTGAGGGTCTGGATGGGCGCCTCTCTCCTGTGGTGGCGATGAGCTGCAGGTGCAGCAGTGGTGTTTGTGCAGCCCTGGGAACACCTGGTGCTGGGATTGCCAGCCTCACACAGGATGACCGAACAGGTGATGAACACCTTTGGACAGAGAAATCATTTTAACAATTGATGACTTGTGAACAGGGGACACATTGTAATGTCAATGAAGCTTGGTCATTTAGGGAGTTGTCTAGTTCTGTCTGTTCATGTTGTCTACCTGATCATGCAATCCAATGAACTTGAAGGCCTTCATTCCAAACTTCACTATGTTGCCATGGCTGGAGTAGAACTGCACTGTTTCATCTTGATTGCATCTACGTGTAGAGATGAGAAATCATTAGCCAACCAAACATGACAGAGGCACTCCCAGTACCCACAGCATGTGTGAAGCTTACCCATTACTGATGATTGAATACGAAATATGGGCATTGGGATCATCACTCGGACTGGCCTTGCAAGACTCCACAAAGAGCTCGGTGTTGTTGACCGGAGAGGTTGCTTCAATTTGCATGTACATCATGTCTCCAAGGTCATACTCTAGAGGATAGGAGTTAGGGTCTTCCAGATTTCGAAACTGGCTAGACTGGAAGAACTCAAACTGGTAACTGAAAGTGCCAAATCCTTTTTGAACAAATACGTAAGGGCTTCTGTGGGCGTCAAACTCCAGGGTCACACTGCTTTTTTTGGGGAACTTGCAGAAGAACTGTATCTCCACCTGGTGGTGCCTGGTGATGATGTCATTTGGGTTATCAACAGACACAATTTCATTCTTGAAAATGACATCTGTGTCATCCTCCTATAAAAAGAAATATGTAAGAGAATGTTAATATTTTCGAAACAGACTTGATTACATGTCGAAGGGATAATGGGGTTTATTCACCTCCATGACAGTTCCACAGGTGTTCAGAGACATGTTGGCGAAAACATGTGTGCCATTGGAGTAGAGGGTGCAGGATGGGTCGTTGAGTCTTAAGTGGTCCTCATGTATTCTGATTTTTTCTGACTGTGTTTTACTCACTTCAATGGCCATGAAGCTCTCAGAACAAATCACATTGCCTATAGGAGCTGTGGGTAGAAGGCAAATAATAGTGCACTAAATTAGATGTACCGCACAGCTGTACATGGTATGACTGCTGCATGGTAGTTAATTTTTAGCTACCCTATATTATAAGCTACTTTTCATTATTAAATGTTCAATGCCTTAATGCCAAACATTGATGGGCCTTGCCGATACGTCCCCCGTCAAGCCGATTCGAATCCTGTTTCATAATTGAAAGTGGTCATGCACAGGTAATTCTCATGCAAGAGATTCCACTGATTATAAGAAAAGGAATTTAGGTTGTAATCCATAGTGTTCTACAGATAACAGCCAAATTGTCTTGCTGATTGTACATGACACATTTTGTGCAGATGGCCTTTTTGGGGCAAGATATTGTCAATGGGCTGGGTTGATAATGTTTCTGTGACACAGACATATCAACATATATTCATTTTTTGGGGTGAAATGGTTATTTATTGAACACTTTTTGAGGACTTCTAGCTTTAAGAGGGAACATTTAAATATTTTTAAGCTATGTGCTATGTCTTTGAAACAGGTCATCTAAAGATATATCCTTTGATAACTTTTGTGTTGCGATCATGTGCAGATGATGTATACCAAATTTGGTGAACGTGGAGCAAACGCAAGATTTTAATGCAGCTGTAGCTGCTGTTTTGGACAAATTCAAAGGGAAGTTCTCTCTGAAAATAGAGGAAAGAGCAGCCCTTGAAGCATTTGTTGCGGGAAAGGACGTTTTCGCAATGTTACCGACTGGCTTCGGTAAAAGTTTAGTATAGCGGTTAGCCCCACTGGTAGCCAAGTCGATTGGGCTTTGCGAGAATGCTGTTGTTGTGGTCATTTCACCTTTGATCGCACTGATTCGTTTTTCGAATATCAATATTAAATGACCAACACCAGCCACTCTCATGCTCACCTTACAAGTCCGACAAAAATCATTTAACGTCATTTCTATATGACTACAGGCTACTACTACTTTTTGTTTGGATCAAGCAGTTTCTTTCGCTGGGTATACGTCAGAGGGCAGAGGGGTGTGATTGGTTGAAGCTTAGTCCAGTAGCCAACAGGCATTTGAAAGAGGCGGGTTAAGCCCGCCTTCTGAGAAATGGGTTTACAACACAGCTTGGCCAGACCAATGCTCGCAGAGCATTGACAAGTCGCGATAGCCAGGCTAGAACACACCATCACAAGTTTGTTTACTTTGACTTTTGTTCTTTGAAAGTTTGTGGGAAATTATTATGACTGCCGCTAGCGTGGCAATTGCTCTGTTTTTGTTTTGTTTTGTTTTTGTTTTTTGTTTTTTTCACTGAAAGACCGGGGAACACAAAACTTGTTGGGGTTGTAGCCCAATCCAGATGATATGGAATAAGCTGTTTTGGTGCCCAGGGAATGTTTTGAATTGCCAGTATCTTGGCCGGAGAAAATCATTATCACATCAAATTTGCCGTGTAAGATCACTACTCTCTGAGATGACCCGCTTCAAACACATTAGGCCATGCACTTTTTGGCCACATTTAACACATTTTTGTAAAGAACTGAAGGAAAAAAGTAAACTAAGTCTTCCGAAGTCCTTCATCAGATTGTCACAAAATTTGGTGTACGTCATCTGCAGATAATGTGAAGTTACACACCAAGCAATATTTAAAACACAGATTGCAATTAAACTACATTCAATATCTTGCTTTGGATTTTTTTGAATTACATTAAACATCCCTTACTCAGTGGGCATAATGTTGTTCAAGACAAAATTTTGTGTGTAGGTGGCGCCATTATTTTTACTAAATCTGAAGCTAAATTGTACATGTATAAACTGCGGCTCTTAATTGCCAGTATCTTTGCCAGTCAAAATCATTATCACATCAAATTCGCCATGTAGGCCCACTACTTTAACCTCTTGAAGCACATTACATTCCATAGGGGGTGCTATAATTCCCAAAAATTGATGATTAATTATAAAAACACAATTCTTTTACGCCTACATTCCATGACAAGAACCGCATAAAACGGATTAAAACTCGCCCCTTGCTGTTGGTCACATTTTACGCAATTTTTAAACAAACTGAGAGCGAAAGTAAACTAACTCCTACGAGGGCGTTAATTCTTGTGTTGCCAGTATCTTAGGCGGAGGAAGTCATTATCGCATCAAATCTGCCATGTAGGACCACTTCGCCAAACTCTGTAAGCATATCGTTTTTGCTAAATTTGTTCCATTGGGGGCGAATTAGAGAAAAAAATGCCTTTTGGCTCATAACTACAAAGTGGACATTAATTCCACGGGAGCACTATAATTCCCTTTGTGCTGAACTTCAAAGCACACTGCAATGGTCATAACATGTACCACTATGGGGTGCATCTGGTTGGAAATGGGTTGAGTTGCTGTGAGTAGAATAAGTCTGTACTTACAGTTTCAAACACTAACGTTAAGCAATAAACACACACATGCACAAACACACACACACACACACACGCACACATACATGCACACTCGCACACACACCTGAAGTTGTTGGAGCAGGAGTTGTAGTCGAAAGGGTTTCATGGTTGAAATCTGTGGGTGCAAGTTGTCAGATGAAAACATTAAAAGGCCTTGGAACAATGCTGCCTCCTAGTGGAAGCCAGAGAAAGACAGCCTTCCTCAAAATAAAAATGACAAAAAAACATTGCAATAGCCATAAATAAGTTCAATATATTTATGTACAATTAATTTAAATACAATTTAATTATGTCATTTATTAGTGCTGTCACAATTAACATATAAACAATCTTAATAAAAAACACACACACAATTAAGTGTGGATATTCTGTGATTCATATTCTGTACTCACAAAAAGTACCGTTAAGCAACAGACACACACACACACACACACACACACACACACACACACACACACACACACCACACAATCACACACACACACACACACACACACACACACACACACACACACACACACCACACACACACACACTTACTTGTTGGAGAGGGAAGGGCTCCCTTAGAGCTGAAATCTGTGGGGTAGTTTTCAGACACAAAGCTTAGAATTTGACTATATAGTGGAGGATGCATAATAATTAATCAAATAGACTGAAAGTAATACATTTACCTGCACAATACGCCACACGACAATAAAGTGTATCCACAAATTTATACACAATGTAGTTTCCAGGGCAAGCTTTAATTTGGATGGACGGGACTGGATAGGATGGATTGCAGCAGGAGGAATCCCAGTGGACACACAGCTGCCTGGTGACCACGCCATCTGCTGGGCTGGGGTGTAATCCGTTCATCCAGATGGGACCATGAGTGCCACAGCGATGCGTGGGCACACAGCTCTCAGGCATCCGAACACTGTGGTCCTGATGGACCAGCAGGTACCAGCCCTGCAAGTGTGCTGTGTATCCAAGGGCTGTACCATCACATCTAATCACTGACTGGTCTGTGTTGGTGGTGGACCTCCAGGTGTCATTCAGAACCATGTAGTTGTAACAGGGGTCACTCTGCTGGGCTGACGTAGCTTGATAGGTACTTAGAACTAATGTGTGATTGATGAACACACACACACACACACACACACACACACACACACACACACACACACACACACACACACACACACACACACACACATACACACACACACAATACACATACATGGACAAAACATAAATGATATTCATGCCAACAATTTGACATTTCTAAGGTACTTGGAATGTGGTATTGATAAATACACACATACACACACATACATAGACAAAAACATCCATAATATTTATGCCAGCAATTTGACAAAAAAATAAATAAAATAAAGATGGATTTCTAAGGCCGAAGGATAGCAAAAATCAAATGACTGGTGAAGAGGTGCAATATGCTACCCGCGAAAACTTTAGATTTACAATGACAAGCCTTACTCATGGCCACCAGGGGGAGAGAGAATGACAGTTGGCTCGTCATGATCAGCATCATGGTGTGTTTTCTCTGCTTATCACCAGCACCTACAGAGCCAAAAGTTAAATGGTATTTATGATATGAAAGGTAAGTCTGTGATTTAAATTTAATTTGATCTATTTCCATACTGCCCTAAGGGATGCTTCAAGAATGGGAATTAATTAGTCAAGAATTATATTTTTGTAATATATGCGTATACGTGTGTATACATATACATTAAATCAATGTCCCAGTAATACATCAGCATTTGTTAACAAACCAAAAATACTGATGATGTTCCTAAAGCAGAACTACTGTGCGATCAACCATGTCTTTAGGCCAGGTAAAGTAGCCTTATGCCATTTTATACAAACTTGAATACTGTTCCATTTTAAAAACGTCTAACAATTTAATTCAGTAACTAATGTAGTATTTATGCCAGTAGAGAAGGCCTAGCTACCCTGGACTGCTGCCACTGTTCTAATCCTTATCCAAGATGGCAGAACACACTTTCAAACAGCTGTATGTGCATGAATGTAAAATGTTTGACATTTCCATGTTATATATTGTACAAGTAGGTATAAATAAGCATGTTTTTAAATTTCAAAACTCTTACCTCTGAGGTGATTTACAAGAGTTTGTCTTGCTTCCTAGAACAAGCTAATGATGACAAAGGGACCAAGCAATTGTGCGCTGGACAAGTGCTGGTGACAGTTGTGCCTGATGTGGCCTGGTGGAAAGACTGGTATTGCTGTGTGTGAGAACACTAATTTATATACCTGTAGGTTACACACCACCCCTTTTATGTGTCGTCAACATTCCTTCCTGCCACATGATTTTATTCTCTAATGTCAGAAATTAGAAGAAGATAATGATATTTGTGCGAAAATAGGTTTAGGACCAGGCATTAACACCACTGTCAGAGCTGTTTCCCACAGCAGGAGGGAAAAACACACGCATGTTTCATGTTTCATCCATTTTCTCTCTTTTCTCTCTGAGTGCTGCTATATTCATCTGCCCTGTCCTGCACTTTAGTTAGATTCAGGGCTCAGCTCTAAATTAGATTCCCTCAGCTCTAAACATATACATGTGATGTAGATATATACAGTATGGTTAAGGTTAAGGCTGTGCTTATAGTATTTATATAAATACACCTTTTCTCTCTTTCCTCTCTGTATGCTGCTATATTCATCTGTCCTGTCCAGTACGTTAGTTAGATTCAGGGCATAGTACTTTGTACCAACAGTGGATGTATCTTTTCACCAGCTTACAACTTGGCTGGTTTTGTATGCCTCTGTTAAAGAGCGTGAGGTGGCCCAAAAAGATGGCTGGGAATCTTTTTGTGCCCTGAAAACTGTCAATGTCGCCCTGAAAGCGTGGGCCAACACAAGCAACAACAGGAAATCCCACGACACACCACGACAGAGACAGGAGAATAAAAATACTATATTTATTTATATATTTATAAAATCTGTCCTTCCCCAAACGCACAGTAGGGGGCTTCACAGCAGCTGGGGTCTAGCAATCAGGTCAGCACACAGAAAACATGAGCAAAGTCAGCACACAGCAGTCTATGTGCCTCTCCCAAATCTCAAACCTCATTTTAACAACCAACCTCACCAATCACTTTAAAACAACATATGTGAACATGTTTTACAAGACATCCTGATAAAACACACAGCTCAGATGACCGTACCACGACTGCAAAGTGTGTGTGTGTGTGTGTGTGTGTGTGTGTGTGTGTGTGTGTGTGTGTGTTTATTTCTCAGATAACATCTGTTACTGAGGTACTGATAGGCCATACATGTAGGCCAATGCAGAGTGTGTTTTGCCTTCTCCACTGGAACTTTAAAGCAACACTAAGTAGTGTTTTTTCAACCTTAAAATAATGTTTTCAAAATCGTTTCAGTTATTCATCAAGAAAAAAGGCATTTCTGAATTCAACTTCCATAGGCTATAACCACACTAAGTAAGTTTGGAGGAGCGGACTGGAGCGGTCTCTCTGTAGTTCTCTGTGAGACAATTCCACTTCCAACCTGTGGGGGGCCCAAAGAGGAAAACTACTTAGTGTTGCTTAGTCATGTGACCTGGCCCATAGTAAGGCATGTGTTCAACAAGTCACAGATCCACTGTCTATTGTTACCTCACTAGCAGTTAGAGTTACATTATGCAGGAATTCTTCACACCATCAAGAAACGGTATAGTCGAGAATAATAATTTGTTTAATACACACGTGTACGTGTACATACATAGACATAAGATGTCTATGAACAAGTGCTTGTCACATTTAGTTGTGGCTCGTGTAGCCAAGGGGACAGACAGGTATTGCTGTGTGTGAGAAGACTATCTTAACCATCTGTGCTTCACACATCACCACCCTAGTGTGTCTTCAGCATTCTTTCCTGTCACAATATTTCCTTCTCTAATGTCAGGAATTAGAAGAGGAACATGATATTTGTGCAAAAACAGGTTTAAGGCCGGGCATCAACACCACTGTCAGAGCCGTTTCCCACAGCAGGAGGGAAAAACACACGCATGTTAAGAGTGAGATACGTTCTCTAAACTCTAGATCTATTCCCTCAGCTCTAAACATATACATGTGATGTAGATATATACAGTATGGTTAAGGTTAAGGCTGTGCTTATAGTATTTATATAAATACACCTTTTCTCTCTTTCCTCTCTGTATGCTGCTATATTCATCTGTCCTGTCCAGTACGTTAGTTAGATTCAGGGCATAGTACTTTGTACCAACAGTGGATGTATCTTTTCACCAGCTTACAATTTGGCTGGTTTTCTATGCCTCTGTTCAAGAGCTTGAGGTTGCCCAAAAAGACGGCTGGGAACTTTTTTGTGCCCTGAAAACTGTCAATGTCAGACTGGAAAAATTGGCCAATGCAAGCAAATACAAGAAATCCCACGACACACTACAAGAGAGACAGGAGTAGTGTGTGTGTGTGTGTGTGTGTGTGTGTGTGTTTGTGTGTGTGTGTGTGTGTTTGTGTGTGTCAAGGTGGCCCTGAAAGGATGGGCCAACTGAAGCAAAAACAATAAATCTGAGCACACACCACGACAGAGACAGGAGAATAAAAATACTATATTAGTATTACAGGTAATAAAATCTGTTCTTCCCCAAACGCACAGTAAAACACACTGCTCAGATGACAGTAACACGACTACAAAGCCTGCGTGTGTGTGTGTGTGTGTGTGTGTGTGTGTGTGTGTGTGTGTGTGTGTGTGTGTGTGTGTGTGTGTGTGTGTGTGTGTGTTTATTTCTCAGATAACATCTGTTACTGAGGTACTGATAGGCCATAGGACAATGCAGAGTGTGTTTTGCCTTCTCCACTGGAACTTTAAAGCAACACTAAGTAGTGTTTTTTCAACCTCAAAATAATGTTTTCAAAATCGTTTCAGTTATTCATCAAGAAAAAAGGCATTTCTGAATTCAACTTCAATAGGCTATAACCACACTAAGTAAGTTTGGAGGAGCGGACTGGAGCGGTCTCTCTGTAGTTCTCTGTGAGACTATTCTGCTTCTAACCTGTGGGGGGCCCAAAGAGGAAAACTACTTAGTGTTGCTTAGTCATGTGACCTGGCCCATAGTAAGGCATGTGTTCAACAAGTCACAGATCCACTGTCTATTGTTACCTCACTAGCAGTTAGAGTTACATTATGCAGGATTTCTTCACACCATCAAGAAACGGTATAGTCGAGAATGATAATTTGTTTAATATACACGTGTACATGTACATACATAGACATAAGATGTCTATGAACAAGTGCTTGTCACATTTAGTTGTGGCTCGTGTAGCCAGGGGGACAGACAGGTATTGCTGTGTGTGAGAAGACTATCTTAACCATCTGTGCTTCACACATCACCACCCTAGTGTGTCTTCAGCATTCTTTCCTGTCTCAATATTTCCTTCTCTAATGTCAGGAATTAGAAGAGGAACATGATATTTGTGCAAAAACAGGTTTAAGGCCGGGCATCAACACCACTGTCAGAGCCGTTTCCCACAGCAGGAGGGAAAAACACACGCATGTTAAGAGTGAGATACGTTCTCTAAACTCTAGATCTATTCCCTCAGCTATAAACATATACATGTGATGTAGATATATACAGTATGGTTAAGGTTAAGGCTGTGCTTATAGTATTTATATAAATACACCTTTTCTCTCTTTCCTCTCTGTATGCTGCTATATTCATCTGTCCTGTCCAGTACGTTAGTTAGATTCAGGGCATAGTACTTTGTACCAACAGTGGATGTATCTTTTCACCAGCTTACAATTTGGCTGGTTTTGTATGCCTCTGTTCAAGAGCTTGAGGTTGCCCAAAAAGACGGCTGGGAACTTTTTTGTGCCCTGAAAACTGTCAATGTCAGACTGGAAAAATTGGCCAATGCAAGCAAATACAAGAAATCCCACGACACACTACAAGAGAGACAGGAGTAGTGTGTGTGTGTGTGTGTGTGTGTTTGTGTGTGTGTGTGTGTGTTTGTGTGTGTCAAGGTGGCCCTGAAAGGATGGGCCAACTGAAGCAAAAACAATAAATCTGAGCACACACAATGACAGAGACAGGAGAATAAAATACTATATTAGTATTACAGGTAATAAAATCTGTTCTTCCCCAAACGCACAGTAAAACACACTGCTCAGATGACAGTAACACGACTACAAAGCCTGCGTGTGTGTGTGTGTGTGTGTGTGTGTGTGTGTGTGTGTGTGTGTGTGTGTGTGTGTGTGTGTGTGTGTGTGTGTTATTTCTCAGATAACATCTGTTACTGAGGTACTGATAGGCCATAGGACAATGCAGAGTGTGTTTTGCCTTCTCCACTGGAACTTTAAAGCAACACTAAGTAGTGTTTTTTCAACCTCAAAATAATGTTTTCAAAATCGTTTCAGTTATTCATCAAGAAAAAAGGCATTTCTGAATTCAACTTCAATAGGCTATAACCACACTAAGTAAGTTTGGAGGAGCGGACTGGAGCGGTCTCTCTGTAGTTCTCTGTGAGACTATTCTGCTTCCAACCTGTGGGGGGCCCAAAGAGGAAAACTACTTAGTGTTGCTTAGTCATGTGACCTGGCCCATAGTAAGGCATGTGTTCAACAAGTCACAGATCCACTGTCTATTGTTACCTCACTAGCAGTTAGAGTTACATTATGCAGGATTTCTTCACACCATCAAGAAACGTTATAGTCGAGAATAATAATTTGTTTAATACACACGTGTACGTGTACATACATAGACATAAGATGTCTATGAACAAGTGCTTGTCACATTTAGTTGTGGCTCGTGTAGCCAAGGGGTCAGACTGGTATTGCTGTGTGTGAGAAGACTATCTTAACCATCTGTGCTTCACACATCACCACCCTAGTGTGTCTTCAGCATTCTTTCCTGTCACAATATTTCCTTCTCTAATGTCAGAAATTAGAAGAGGAACATGATATTTGTGCAAAAACAGGTTTAGGACCAGACATCAACACCACTGTCAGAGCCGTTTCCCACAGCAGGAGGGAAAAACACACGCATGTTACGAGTGAGATACGTTCTCTAAACTCCAGATGTATTCCCTCAGCTCTAAACATATACATGTGATGTAGATATATACAGTATGGTTAAGGTTAAGGCTGTGCTTATAGTATTTATATAAATACACCTTTTCTCTCTTTCCTCTCTGTATGCTGCTATATTCATCTGTCCTGTCCAGTACGTTAGTTAGATTCAGGGCATAGTACTTTGTACCAACAGTGGATGTATCTTTTCACCAGCTTATAACTTGGCTGGTTTTGTATGCCTCTGTTCAAGAGCTTGAGGTGGCCCAAAAAGATGGCTGGGAACTTTTTTGTGCCCTGAAAACTGTCAGTGTCAGACTGGAAAAATGGGCCAATGCAAGCAAAAACAAGAAATCCAACTTCACACTACAAGAGAGACAGGAGTAGTGTGTGTGTGTGTGTGTGTGTGTGTGTGTGTGTGTGTGTGTGTGTGTGTGTGTGTGTGTGTGTGTGTGTGTGTGTGTGTGTGTGTGTGTGTGTTTGTGTGTGTGTGTGTGTGTGTGTGTGTGTGTTTGTCTGTGTTAAGGTGGCCCTGAAAGGATGGGCCAACTGAAGCAAAAACAATAAATCTGAGCACACACCACGACAGAGACAGGAGAATAAAATACTATATTAGTATTACAGGTAATAAAATCTGTTCTTCCCCAAACGCACAGTAAAACACACTGCTCAGATGACAGTAACACGACTAAAAAGCCTGCGAGTGTGTGTGTGTGTGTGTGTGTGTGTGTGTGTGTGTGTGTGTGTGTGTGTGTGTGTGACTGTGTGTGTGTGTGTGTGTGTGTGTGTGTTTATTTCTCAGATAACATCTGTTACTGAGGTACTGATAGGCCATAGGTCAATGCAGAGTGTGTTTTGCCTTCTCCTTCAGAAACCTCTAAAGCAACACTAAGTAATCTTTTTCAACCTTAAAATAATGTTTCCAAAACCGTTTCATTGATTCATCAACTTGTAACAGGAAAAAATGCACTTCTGAATTCAACTTCCATAGGCTATAACCACACTAAGTAAGTTTGGAGGAGCGGACTGGAGCGGTCTCTCTGTAGTTCTCTGTGAGACAATTCCACTTCCAACCTGTGGGGGGCCCAAAGAGGAAAACTACTTAGTGTTGCTTAGTCATGTGACCTGGCCCATAGTAAGGCATGTGTTCAACAAGTCACAGATGCACTGTCTATTGTTACCTCACTAGCAGTTAGAGTTACATTATGCAGGATTTCTTCACACCATCAAGAAACGGTATAGTCGAGAATAATAATTTGTTTAATACACACGTGTACGTGTACATACATAGACATAAGATGTCTATGAACAAGTGCTTGTCACATTTAGTTGTGGCTCGTGTAGCCAGGGGGACAGACTGGTATTGCTGTGTGTGAGAAGACTATCTTAACCATCTGTGCTTCACACATCACCACCCTAGTGTGTCTTCAGCATTCTTTCCTGTCACAATATTTCCTTCTCTAATGTCAGGAATTAGAAGAGGAACATGATATTTGTGCAAAAACAGGTTTAAGGCCGGGCATCAACACCACTGTCAGAGCCGTTTCCCACAGCAGGAGGGAAAAACACACGCATGTTAAGAGTGAGATACGTTCTCTAAACTCTAGATCTATTCCCTCAGCTCTAAACATATACATGTGATGTAGATATATACAGTATGGTTAAGGTTAAGGCTGTGCTTATAGTATTTATATAAATACACCTTTTCTCTCTTTCCTCTCTGTATGCTGCTATATTCATCTGTTCTGTCCAGTACGTTAGTTAGATTCAGGGCATAGTACTTTGTACCAACAGTGGATGTATCTTTTCACCAGCTTACAACTTGGCTGGTTTTGTATGCCTCTGTTAAAGAGCGTGAGGTGGCCCAAAAAGATGGCTGGGAATCTTTTTGTGCCCTGAAAACTGTCAATGTCGCCCTGAAAGCGTGGGCCAACACAAGCAACAACAGGAAATCCCACGACACACCACGACAGAGACAGGAGAATAAAAATACTATATTTATTTATATATTTATAAAATCTGTCCTTCCCCAAACGCACAGTAGGGGGCTTCACAGCAGCTGGGGTCTAGCAATCAGGTCAGCACACAGAAAACATGAGCAAAGTCAGCACACAGCAGTCTATGTGCCTCTCCCAAATCTCAAACCTCATTTTAACAACCAACCTCACCAATCAC